>JARFNW010202318.1:0-11439 GCA_031763155.1 Dirona albolineata
ATATTTATTTATTTGTCTTTTAGTTTACATTTGTGACGGACAATCTATATTTGAGAAGCCAACAATAATCAATACAGATTCCAATCTGACGCGAATGACCTCTTCGATCTTAGGGTGAATTGAATAAGAAGATTATCGAGAAGATTGTTTTCCCGCCAGGTGCAATATTGAAGGTTTGTTGTGCTACAGTTATAAAAATTTATTTTAAAAAAAATCAAAGCAAGGACTTGACGTTGTTGTTATTGGGGGAGAAAAAAAATGACCTAAAAATAGAAAGTCTTCCATTTTGTTGGCTGTTTACTTTCCCGTTAACATGATTTTGGCTTGGTCTTTATTTTTATTGCTTGGCATTAAGCAATGAATGATCCAGAGGTTTAATAATCCTATTATTGTGGATTAAAGGTGCGACTTATGCGTTGGATTGGACCAATGTGCCTGGTGTGCAGGTTGGAGGTTGGCCGACATGGACTGGTTCACGATTCGCATCGCTGCCTCCATTAAATTGGAGACTCGTACCAATTGTTTTAGTGTTGGACTAGTGAGGGACAAAATATTAATATATGAGGAATTGACAAATTGATAACAACCAACAAATTGATAATAACCAACAAATTTATAGTATATTATTATAGCTTGGTGGTTACTGACGATTTTACTTCAATGATAAATAACATGCAAGAATAGAATTGTGAACACAGTGCAGTTTTTATCATGTTCAAATTGGATTATTTATTACTGTAGTTAACTGTGATTAGCTCGTCCAGTCTTTCGTGAGAAATGATTTTTGGATCGGTATTTCTAACTGAACAGGAATTGGTGCAGAAAGGTGTATGATAATACTAGGTGTAATAGGTGTCGACTATTTCTCACTGGGGTTGCTGTAATATGTAACAACATAACTGACTTCGCGTCCATGTCATAAAGCTGGCGAGTGACTAGAATATTGTAGTACCAAGGACAGAGACACCCAAAATGACTTCGTTTTTTGTTTTTTTGCTGTTTTTAAATTCAGATTAGCTCTAATCACCCCAAAGCCCTGATTACATAAATCATTCAAATATCAGCAAATGACGTCACGTATAACCAGCTCCTTCGTGTTTGATTTCAACCCATGTACCCTGGATAATATGCGTTGTTGTGTGTCGTGTTAAAAACTAGAAATGAAAAGGAGAATACGTGGATCTTGATACCATGAAGGATTAAGAAGACGAAGGAGTGTAGCAACCATGAGTGCTTTCAGCTTAGTCATTGGGTCCCAGGATCACAACCAGGTCCCTGTGGAGATACAGATATATTTTGGTAATTGTTTAACCGAGAACCGGCCTCTCCTTGCACCCTATTATCAATCGAACGTGTCCCTTTCTTGTTCCCCAATAATGTGTTCCCCAATAATGTGTTCCCCAATAATGTGTCCCTATGATCGCATCAACTCTCTTCTTTTCTAATATGTACACTGTCTTACCAATCCATGTCGAAAGAAATATATGTTTTTCTTCAATGTATTACTTTTGGGTCTTGGCCTCACTGACAAAGAGTGGAAAAGTAATTCAGTCTCTTCTTTCTATCAATGTATCAACTCTCTTCTTTTTATAATATAGGTACACCGTCTTACAAATCCATTTGAAATTAAAGACAAGTGGAAAGAAACATAGAATGAAAAACATTGGATACCTTTTTTTCTTTCAATTTATTATTTTTGGAACTTGGCTTCCCTGACTTTCCTGTCAAAGGAGTGAAAAAGAGTGGGAAAATAATGCAGTCTCTTTTTACCTTGCCCAGGTTGGAATTACATAACACAGTTCTTCTTTCTTCTCAGGCAGGTTGTAAAGCCCAGCCCTTGCGCCCCTATATCAGGATTTCCTTCCATGTTGTTTCTAATAATCTCTAAAGGTTTCAGTTCAGATACTTTGACACTTGCTGTCTCATGACAAAGACGATAGCTACCTTCTGGTTTGGGTCAGTCGTGTGTGTTTGGACCTGTGGGTCAGAGCTTTACCTTTAGCATTTTCAGAGCAAAATTTATGATGTTCCTTGTTTTCATTCCTTTCTGTTAAACACCGACCCTCGGGGAAGCTGATTGATTGCACCCATGCCTTATGATACAAATATGATATGGCACATACTCAATCACGGTATTTTCATTTTAAAATTTACCACAAAAAATGGTTATGAGATTATATAGTGCAACTTCGGAATTTACTTTCTGCTTGACTCTTTCTATCTCATCAATTTATTCATTTATTTATTCATGGTTTAAATATTTATTTATTTGGTTCGTCATTTATTTAATCGTTTTTTTGGATTCTTTCAATGAATTTCTTGTTGTTTTGCTGTATTTGTTTGTATTGACTATTTATTTACCTTTGATCAGAAGCTTTTTGAAGCATAAGCATAAGATCTTTATAACTTTACCCACCCTTGCACGCAAAAAAAAAATCTAAATCCCTCCATTGTTTGTTTTTTCTCATTACAGAACTGCAGGCCTCAGCTTCAGACCCCAGAGACGAATATTTAGACTCCTCCCCCACGGTCACGGTCAAGACCTTGGACGATGAGACATTTTCCACCAGCTCCACTGACCTCAATTTGATGTCCTCCGTATCCAAAGATAGCTTAGCGGAAGAAGCAGATTTCCCAGACAATGTGTCAACCCATTCTTCCATGTCCGTGGAAAACCCCCCACTTCCTCCCGTGACTACCAGAATTGAAATCAATCCCAGCACCAGTAATGGGTCGCCCATGAGAATCTCCATCAAGCCTACCCCGACACCACGCCCTTCAAGTGTAACAAGTCTACCCACAATGCCTCGAAGTCTGCACTACGCCTCCTCCACCAACGAGAGCTGGGACACATCCAGCGAAGGCTCAACCCCAAGAGAATCTGTGGTAACGAAAGTGAGGAAGATCTCTGGCCTGGAGTTAATATCCAGTCAACGGAAACCAGGAGGTGGAGAGGTAGAGGAGAAAGCAATTGTTGAACAGGATGATGGAGATGTGCAGGAAGTTTCGAATATTGCAGATACTGTAAACAATAGTACTTCTAGATATGAAGAGGAGGAAAAACTGAAACCTGTAGAAGAGGAGTTGATAGAGAGTGGTATAGACAATGCTGTAAATGCCGCCCCTAAAACCAGCCCGCCAAGGGTGCCGCCTCCAGTGGCTCCAAAGCCTCGGCTTAGCTCATCGTCCTCCATTAAGTCAGATGACTCTAGAGGCTCAGAAGATTCTCCCAAAATTCCACCTCCTGTGGCTCCAAAGACCAGATCGTTGTCCACTAAGTCTGATGACTCACAAGGAAAAGAAGATTCCCCATCGACTGTTTCCAAGGGTCCAAAGATTAGTGCCGGATATGAGAGATTACAAGCAATGGCCAAAGCTAAAAACGCAAAACCATCCAAGATAATAGAAAAGTCAAGATCGTTTGTGTCATCCAAAACAAAAATGTTTGAATCTGAGGAAGAAAACACATTCGATGCATCCAAAGACAGACGCACCTCCACGTCTAAATTTGAAGCAGGTCGTCCTTTCAACAGTTCCTTGTTGCCATTGAACGAACGCAGGAAAAGCACTGGATCATTCCAGCAACAGTCTTCATCATTAACTAGACCAAAGTCTCTATTTTCCAAAGGAAATGTATCAATGGAGTCATCCATACCTGAACAAGTTTCTCCCCGTGAAGAAACCACCAAAAGTCCTACACGTTTGAATTCTGCTCTCTCACCTCGCCGTGCCTCTTTAAAAGAGTCACCTTCCTCTGTGGTATTTACATTTTCCCCTAAGCAAGCCCCCAAAGTAAGTGCCTACAGCACTGACAAACCAGGTGGAGAAGGTAAGATGGCAACAAATTCGTCGCCTTTCGTACAAAAAGACAATGTTGTTTCTCACAAAGTCACGTCCCCCTCACTAAACAAAGCCCTTTCACCTTCACTTCCTCCCTCTAAGCTTGAATCACGTTCAGAAGACTCACCAGTGTTCACCCCTAGTCGTAGGAGCAATTCTGTAGCTTCTCTCAATTTGTCTCGGAAATCTTCAATTAGCTCCCAGATGAGTGAGGAGGTGGTTGAAGACAAGATGAGATTGTTTGACGACTTGCTTCAAGATGCGCCTCTGCCACACACAGCAACAGACCCTGCAGACATTCTTTTGTGGGCGCCAGTACGAAAAGATTCGCCTTCTTCTACTATTACTAATGTTTCGAAGACAGAGTCATCGCAATCACCTGACTCGAATGTAGAAGGAAAGAAGCCGGTGGCACCACCAAGGAAAGCACCACCCCCAGTGCCAAAGAAAAGGGAGAAAGACACGACTCAAATGGATGACAAGGCTCAGACCCCTACCAAACCACTTGTTCAAGAAGAAATGATATTACCTGAAACCAAAGCCGTGGATTCCCATTTACCCCCTGCTATGTTTAAAGATGATGGTATTGAAAGGAAACGTGATGAAATTGTCCAAGTTGTCAACGCAAGAACTGTAGATTATCAGACACTGCTCAATCGTAGTGGAGATAGTGATAAAAGTCAGAATATCCCAGCCTCACAAATGGCAGCTGAAATGTTAAGTCAGATGTCGTCTGTCAGTGAGGAACGCATAAGTAACCAGAATAATGCTCTGTTACTTAAGAATTCTCTTGAAAACATGGACAATGACACAGTCAATATTCCAGCAAATAATATAGCAGACTTGATCCATGAAGACAACACGGGGAATGAACAACATATTATTTTGGGACAGGTTGTGAGTGATAGCGAAAATATTCCAGCAAGTGAGATTGCAAGTGAAATTTTAGATGATAGTTTCACGAAAACTGAAAGCAAGGTTGAATATAACAGTGTTAACCTTCTGAATACCGTTGAAGTGAGTATGGAATCTAATATACCTGCCTCAAAACTCGCTGAAGAAATAGCCGAGAACGAAATAAATCACTCTGTGGCAGAGAATTCAGTTGAATCCAACGATGACATGGAGGACAGGTATTTGAGCCAAGCAAGTGAGATAGTTCAAAATGTCATTGCTCAAATTTCAAGTAAGCCAGAAATGTTCCTTGGACAAGAGAATGCACCTGCTACCCCTGGGTCTGCCTCTCCAGACTCGTCTGATGATGAGCCCCCGCCCCTTCCTGGAGCGCCCCCACCTCCAATTATCTTCAGAAACAACTCTGAGATGCTCACGGAAAGCGCCTGGCTGGACAATGTACTGACTTCTGATGATACTACTGGCGGTGAAGATAAAGGAAATATTGAAATCAATGATGTAATAGAAGAAGATTTAATTCCAACCGTAACAAACATTAGCGATAACCAAGCTGCTGTCAACATAACGAGTGATCCTGTGACAAACGAAGAAACGCAACAATCCAAAAAAGAGCTTAGAAATACAGATTTGTCGAATTTAATATCTTCTCAATTTGCAAGAGTGGAATCGAACTTAGTAAGCCAGAACATGGCTCAAGTCATCAATCACGATATAGCTGGGGAGGATGAGGAGTTGTCCCATGTGAGAAATGAATCATCCGAACCTCTCAACTCGACAGGGGAGAGCAGCTTTCAGGAAGGAGACGGCATCCGATTGCATTCTCCAGCGTCTGTGGACGTGCTGAGTGAGGATTCTGGAATGCCTGGAGATGAAGAATTCCAGGAAGTAAACACGGACGATACCATCTCTCCCGTTGTTGAATTTAGAGACAGCGAGGTTCAGGAAATGAGCACCAAAACCACACGTTCCAATGTCTATGCTTCTAAATCACCATTTTATGACAGTGGCTTATCTGAGCTTTCCCAACCCAATGAAACCCCACAGCATGACAGTGTGTCAGACTCGGAGCATTTCAATGATAATAATGTTGTTGTAAATGATGTTAGTCAGTCACGGTCACTGTCCCCGTCACCACCCCCTCCAACATTGCCAACCTCCCCACCCCCTCCCCCTCCAACACTACCCACTTCCCCACCCCCCTGTGTTCCTGCCGCAATGGATTCTGTTGAAGATCTGATTACATCTGCTCCATCCCTCTCTGTTTCACATTCCCAGCCTTCAGATTCCCTTCCATCATCAAAAGAAACTTCTTCTCTTGGTGACCAACTCACACAAACCACCAACAATGGTCACCCAACACAAGCTCCAGAAGAAGAAGAAGCTCGTGAGGAAATTATAGTTGTAGATAGTAAACCTGTACATAATGAAATACCAAAGGACATTGAATCAACACTTGTAAATAAAGAAGAAATTAAATCGCAGCTCTACGAAAGTGGTGCCTCTGATGCTACAACATCTGTCAAAAGTAGGAGAAAATGGTGTTTGAGTTCAAACTCATCAGAACCAAGCCTGGTCTTGGCAGGAGCAGCAGATGGCGCTATGTCGGTGGATTATGCTTCAAAGACATTGAAATCGGCCCTCTCCCCGGAAGATTTTGTATCACTGTTGAACAAGGCTAATGATGTCTTGGATTCCATGTCAGCCCCATCCGACGTAGAGCTCCTGGTGGTCCACATCCACAGGGAGGGTGACAGCATACCCCTGGGTATTGACCTCAAGACAGACACCTGGCATAAGGTGAGTTCATATCTTCCATTTTAGTGGGTTAAGGTCAGGAACAACCTGCTGTCAAAAGAGCTGAATGTGAGTGTATGGCCACATGATAAGATATACTTTATTAATCCCAAGAGAAAAATTATATTATCATTCACAATGGAAAGCAAAGCAATACAACTCATGTCACATGATGCAAGTTGTATGAATGGCTTTTTTATTCTTGATTTGATTCTCTGCTCACATTTTGGCCTGCTTCTTTAGTCTCAGGTTTTCTTACATGTGAGGCGTGTTGGGCTATTGGATTTCATTATAAAATTCTCTAGTCAGCAATATGGGTACAAGCCCTGGTTTGGTTTTTTCCAAGGGCAAGGCCGTTTACTCCTCCTGTTGCATCTCTTGACTCCAGTATATATAAAAGGTACTAGCTTACAGGTGGGAAAGTAACCTATGACAGACCATCGTTTTAATCAGAGAGAGTCGAGTCTGAGTCCTCACTTGTCACCTCATGCTACAGAAACTGAAATCTAGCATCATCTTGATATAATATGCGCCATATATGGAATGCAAAAGAAGATAATGGTATAGCTTCAAGTGTAAAAACAACGAACAAATCTTCTTATTGAAAGAGTTAGTCGTTTTATCATTATTTCACCACCATCATCACCATTGTCAACATCAGCATCTTCACTATCATTATATTATATCAGTAAATGAAAGTAGAGTCCGCAACCTTTCAACCCAAATTCAAATAGTGTAAGCAGGACACCAATTCAAATAGTGTCAGCATGCAATAGAATGGTATCGTCATATTGTGACTCTGATGTTATTTCATAATGTTGCTCAATATCATACACTCGAAAACACATAGACGTCTATTACTAATTTTTTGTTACTGCTCAAATTACTTAATTTTAATGTAGTTTTAAAGGCACTGTTGAGCGTACACAAGTCCTATCACACGAGTCCTTTTACACAAGTCCTATCGCACAAGCCCTATTACACAAGTCCTATCACACAAGTCCTTTCACACAAATCCTATCACACAAGTCCTTTCACACAAATCCTATCACACAGGTCCTATCGCACAAGTCCTATCGCACAAATCCTATCACACAGGTCCTATCACACAGGTCCTTTCACACAAGTCCTATAACACAGGTCCTATTACTCAGGTCCTATTACACAGGTCCTATCACATAAGTCCTATCACACCCTATCACACAGGTCCCATCACACAAGTCCTATAACACAGGTCCTATCACACAGGTCCTATCACACAGGTCCTATCACACAGGTCTTATCACACAAATCCTATCACATAGGTCCTATCACACAAGTCCTATCACACAAGTCCTATCAAACAGGTCCTATCACACAAGTCCTATCACACAGGTCCTATCACACAAATCCTATCACACAGGTCCTATCACACAGGTCCTATCACACAGGTCCTATCACACAGGTCCTATCACACAGGTCCTATCACACAAATCCTATCACACAGGTCCTATCACACAGGTCCTATCACACAAGTCCTATCACACAGGTCCTATCACACAAGTCCTATGACACAAGTCCTATCACACAGGTCCTATCACACAAGTCCTATGACACAAGTCCTATCATACAGGTCCTATCACACAAGTCCTATCAACAAGTCCTATGACACAAGTCCTATCACACAGGTCCTATCACACGTCCTATTGTGGATGGACTTAAGACTGGCACCAGCTTTCATCGCTTTTGAACTTTTAAAGCAAAGTAAACTAAAAGTAACAATGATAGACTTTTTTTAACACTGGTTTTGTAGCAGTGTTATCAAGTTGAATTTTAAGCTGGGAAAATCAGTCTGAAACAGATCATCTTTTTGTCCAGAGATTTGGGAGAGGGGGGCACATTATCTCACACACTGACACTACTATTGCACATTATCTCACACACTGACACTACTATTGCACATTATCTCACACACTGACAATACTATTGCACATTATCTCACACACTGACACTACTATATAAATGTACATTATTATTACTATTGCCACAGAGACAAACTAGATCAATACCTGACAGAATAAACTAACTTATTTGTTTTTTACAACCCTTTGCAAATGCCTATTCCCATCATTAAATGTGTGTGCTTTCTTTGTTTTTGTTTTTTGATGACAGGTATCCAGCCTGAAAGAGGCGAGTCCCTTAGCCAAGGAAGGCAGCATTAGAGTCGGTGACTGGCTGATGGCAGTGGACAACCTGTGGTTTCCTCGAGTCTCCCTGATGAGGTGCCTGGCCCGTCTGACCAAACCCAAACACGACACCTTGCTGGTCGTTGCCAGGTGCCAGGGAACGTCTCCTCCTTCCAACCTGGCGTCGTTGGAGCCCAGCAATGAAATCAGTTAGTGTTATTCTTATCTTCTTTGTTTTGTGTGTTTTACTTTGTGTTTACAGTGTGTGGCTATTTTGTGTCTTGAGAAGAAACAAACATCAGTGTATTATTAGTATTAGCAAGGTCAAAAGGGAGTATCAATTACACTTTTTTACTTTCACACTCACTCACTCATACACACACACACACACACACACACAAATGCAATCTGGCAAGAGGGTAATGAAAATATTGTGAATATCTTCATAAGAAAAAAAAGTCTTTCTATTAAAATTCTGATACGTTACTCTGTCACATTATAAAGATTTTCATAATCAAAGTAAAGTCAAAGGTACAATTGGTGCATTTTGATATTGTGTCAATGACTTTTGCAGTCAATACTTATTGAACATGATGACATTGTGTTTCAAGGAAATGTAGTGATAATACAGCTATTTATATGTTGCTTCTTTTTTTCTATTTTGTAGGAAAAGTATCTAGCCCAATTGAAATTCCAGTGGAGAAAGCTAGGAATGAACCATCAGCTCAGCCCTCAAATAAACCTCCCCCAACACAGCGAGTAAACGCTGCATTGGAAACGAAGGCAGTGACACCGAAGGGGGCTCCTGAAGCAGACCCTGGATCTGAGGCTGTGGACAAGAAGGCAGTGACACCGAAGGGGGCTCCTGAAGCAGACCCTGGATCTGAGGCTGAGGACAAGAAGGCAGCGCCGGAGAAAGGAGAGGATGGCCTTTACAGTGTCATGATGATGAAAGGCGCCACAGGTGTTGGATTCTGTCTGGAAGGAGGAATTGGCTCTCCTAAGGGAAATGTGCCCATCATTATCAAAAGAATATTTAAAGGTATGGTGACTCATCATGAATAATTGGTGGTAATTGATTCACCTTTATCGCTCTAGAATCCAATTCTCATGCAGAAAAAGTCAATGTCTCTCAACACTCTTGTAAATTATTAAGTTTTTAGTAGCTTTTTAAAAGACATGATGTTATCACAGGATATCATAACGTATCACAGTAATGGGTTGTGTCTGTCTTATATGGCCTTTCATTGTCCTGTGTCATATATGGCCTTTCATTGTCCTGTGTCATATATGGCCTTTCATTGTCCTGTGTCACAGCAAGGAAATTGAGTCAAATGCAAGGAGACAAACAATAGTATTGTTATTATTCATTTATCATTCCGCATTAAGGACGATGAGAGCTCTGTAAGACAAATTTAGTTGCACATTTAGTGACATTGAAACAATTCCAATTTGTGATGTGACGATAATGGCTAAGAAGGTGGAAGAAAATCAGATACAAAATTAGAAGGATGCCAATCACAGCGGAAATTAGAAATAACGGTTGGATGCATAGGAAAGGAATTAGTTATCATCAAAATAGGGAATTAAAAAATTATTATTAAAAGATATGATTGTAGATAGCAATGAGAAAAATGGGAGTCCCGATTGATGTAAAGAATTGAAGTTACGAACCAGATATGGAGGAAACAAATTCATGATGGTTATGCTTCAAGTGAGCAATGAAATGTCCAATTGCTATAGTTTGATTTTTCATTACTTTAGACTTGAGAAAGAAAGGCAGGAAATATGGTGTATAGCTTAGAAAGGCAGGAAATATGGTGTATAGCTTAGAAAGGCAGGAAATATGGTGTATAGCTTAGAAAAGCAGGAAATATGCTGTATAGCTTAGAAAGGCAGGAAATATGCTGTATAGCTTAGAAAGGCAGGAAATATGGTGTATAGCTTGTATGGTATTGTATTGTATTGTAGTTGAAAGATAAAACACTAAATATGTATAACACTTTGCTGCATCAACCAAAAGAAATTGTTTTTTACTGGGTCTCATAATGACCTGTTTATTCTCAAAACAGTTTTGAAAGCATAGAAGTTATTTGTTGTACTCAATATTTTGTTGCTAAGTCTTGCTTTAATAGTAAAAAGATGTTGCCTTTTGCTCACAAATTCAGAAATATTCAGCAGCTCATTATATCCGAGAATGTATTGAAGTGTCGCTGGTTGATAACACTGTTGCTAGTTTAAAAATTCTCAATATTGTTTAATCCATAACGTATATTTTCATCTTTGTTTTCATCATCATTAATTATTCTAATCAATTGTTGTGAAATCTTATTGAAATTTAAATATTTTCAGGGGGTCCTGCAGAGAAATGTGGCCAGCTAAAAGTGAAGGATGAAATTCTGTCAGTCAACGGAATGGATTTCACCAACATGCGCCATTACGAGGCGTGGAACCACCTCAAGTTTTTGGACGATGGAGAGGTGCACTTCAAGATACGAAGAAGCGAGGACTAACAAGGAGACGACTGTACTGTGTTCCGAATTTGTGAATTCATGGGAAGCAACTCAAGAAATGTCAGCAGAGTTGGAGTCATTGCCTCCCTTGGTACTCCTTTTGAAGCCAACAACAGCCTTGTGATTCATTGTGGCCCTTGTGATTCATTGTGGCCCTTGTGATTCATTGTGGCCCTTGTGATTCATTGTGGCCCTTGTGATTCATTGTGGCC
>JARFNW010202428.1:0-15963 GCA_031763155.1 Dirona albolineata
TATTATTATTATTATTATTATTATTATTATTATTATTATTATTATTATTATTATTATTATTATCATTAATAATAATAATAATAAACGTTTGGGTTGGGTTGTTGTTTTTTAAATTACCACTCTTTATCGCTATCGATCTTTACCAAACATTGAGGTCTATCTACAGGCACGAAAAACTAGTATAGATAATGTGTTGCAATATAGAATAAGTAATACAGTACTATATAGACATTAGACAGATAAATTTATTAATTAAGAATTCATCTTTTTTAAAATTGGAAGTTCGAAAACCAGATTGGAGAATCTATACTAGTTACAGTCATTATTAAGAAAGAAATGGAGAGATGCCAAACTGAGTTAAATTAATGAGGAAAGCTCCTTCGTCCCATCTCGTGTCCCCTCACTCCCCTTCATTGTCTTTCCACCTCCCAGCATGTCCTCACCGTTAGAATCTTCCCAAAATATCTCATCTTTCCTCCCACTCAATCTCTGCTCATTCATGTTCCTAATGTGAAAGTGATATCTTGTTTGATTATAAACTATATCCTCCTCTCGTCATTGGTTTCATTGCGTATTGTTCTCCTTTTTTGTGTGGTTTCCTTGCAGTTCCAGATCACGTATCGTAATGCGTATTTAAAATACACAAACTGTAACATCATTTAAATACTGTATAGAAAAGTTTTATTCTAAAAGTTCACTACATAGAAGGCGACTTTTGCATTGTTCTAATGTGACACTGACAACCTCATGACATCTGAATATGTTGGTAGTTTGTTCCATGGGCTGATTGTGGACACCAAGACAATCGATGGTGTGAAAACCAAACAAAGAACATGTACGCCATAATGTATTTTTAAAAATAAAAAACCACAATAAGATTACTAATTGACAAATATAGACGTTGTTTTGTCATTAACGCTGAAGGTCCGCTTGATAATAAATTTCAAGAGCTAAAATCCATTTTTTGTTTTGTTTTTATGTTGCGCTTATCTTTATCTAACCTGAATATCGAAAGTTATATCTCAAGGCTGCCATATACGGATTATGTAATCATCACCACCGATGTCGTCAATATTATGATAATCAAATTGTGTTTTACCTACAAAAGAGGACACCTGTTGTCATATGTCATTGACCCTTAACCAGAGTTTATTTCGGTCGGATTTTGTGTAGATGATCAGTGCTGGACATGGGTCTAGTGCTACGATGAGGCCCACTCAGACAGCCCTCTTTGCTGACGGGTAGTCTCCACCACAAGGTGGCCAAATGTATAAGTATAAGCCTTAATTGTAGAACAAAGTGGGACTCATCTGTTCCCATATTCACAGTCCTTACCTGAACTGTAAGCACATTCTGACACTTCATAAAATAACGTCATTCGGCAATCACTAAAAATAAAACTCAAAACATTACGTAGTTATCTTATCAGTGAATGGAAGGTCTATAACTATGGCGGCAGATATCATGATATAAACAAAACTCTTACTAATTAAGTAATTTGGTGAAATAATTCATGAAGAGGTTGGTGTGAAAGTCAAAGACAAACTAAAAGAGGTGAGAAAGGGAGGGGAAGAAACCGGAAAGAAGGGATGACTGGGGAGTCGGTGGTGTGGCTAAGACATTTGCCTTTGGTTTGAGAAGTCGTGGGTTCAAATCCCGGTGGAGGCACTGGATTTTTTTCTCAAGACCGTGATCCCATTTTGTGGCGCTGCACTGCAGCTGACACCTGGGCTATACCCTGAAGACAAATTTCCCCTGGGATGAATAAAGGGAATTTATTATTATTACTATTATTATTCTTTTTCTAAATTTTATTTTTTAAAAAGTTAAAAAGCAATAGGATAATGACCCTTTCACAGATTGAAGCTTAAAGTGGACAGAGAGAAGGAAGACAAACATTAAATTAACCAAAGAAGCTTAAGGAAAACTAAAAGGAAAAACGTGGAGAGACATAACATGGGTCGAGAAAAAGAATGGAAAGAAACTTAGAAGAGAATTATGTAGGCTACACACCCCACCTCTTACCTATGTTCTTGTCTGCAGGTAACATTTACTACCCTTTCACAAAACCAACCTATTAATATCAATAAAAAAAACCACCACAAAACAAACTCAAAATTAAAAACAAAGTGAAGCGAAGACAGTACCATACCATTCATTTCTTGTCTATTTTTTTATTATCTAAAATGCATGATTGACTACATTTTGTGGAAAAGGCACACAATAAATCAACAGAAAAACAACATCAGAGCACCTTGTTTTTATGTAGTAACTGAAAATGTATCTAAAAATGAAAAACAACAGCAAATGATTCAAATAATGAAAACAATGATTATCATTAACGCAACTGAATACTTTTTTCCATTCATTTCCTTACGCAAAATAATATATTCTAATTAAAATTAAAGTCTTTCTAGGCCATTTACATTAATTATAAATCAAATGCACGACATCATGTCAATTTCTCTTTGAACACTTACAAACAAAATAAAATGAGTAAAAAAGCATGACATAGAAGGTGAAATCACACAGTCCTCGCCTTATAACAAACATAGGCTTTACTCCAAGTTCAATGTGGAGAGGAAAAAGATTTCCAACAATTCACATACGTATCATAAAAGTAAACAAACAGTTTCCACCACATTCTAGTCAACTGATCACACACACACATCACTTTTAATCGCTGTCATTGTCAACTGCTTTCTTTGCTCCCTTTTTAGCCAATGCATCCACAGCCTCATTTCCTTCAATGCCGCTGTGAGCTTTGACATACACCTGTTAAGAAGATCAAGGAAAAAAATAAATAATTCAATATCAAATCGAGAACATCAATCCTTATTTGTTTTTAAAAAAATTGAAACCCTTGGACTTGCATGCACAGCAAATGTTTTTTTGAATGACTGACAAAAGGGAGATAACCGAAGAGTAATTTTTTTAAGCAAGACCAAAAGACTGGAAAAATAAAAATCAGGAATTATTTTGAAAAAGTTGCACATAAAACATGAGCTGATGCTGGAATGTCTGTGTTAATTATTGGCTAAAGAGCTACGAAGGTGGTGCCCTGTAGAATGTGACAAGTCAAGTAATTTATATTCAAAAGTGGTAAAACTAAAATTGACTTCACATAAACACTTTTACTCCATTATGCCCACATTCAAATATTTCATTCTCTTCATATGTCACATGCAAAAAAAACCAAACATTTCAATTCGCCATCCAGAATTACCATCAAAAGAAGTGGTGTTAAAGAAGTTAAGTTGGAAACTACTCGTAGAACATTGGAAAGACAAATGATTAGAGCACCTATGCGCAAAATATTGAAATGATCAAACTCCAGGAACTTAAAAATGGTAAAATGTTCAACTGGTGTAAGTGTAAGCTTCAAAACAATTAGGAATAATGAAAAACCTGACAATGAAGCAAGCGTTATAGCAAATCTAGATATTTTGTTATATAAATTTAGGGTTTGTTACAAATTTTTCCCTACCTCTGTAGCCAAAAAGCTACATGCATATAGCGAAAATATTGCGCATTCTTACTCCTTGAAATTATATACTAAGGATAATAGGAGACTAAACATGTTTTCACAAAAGTAAAGTGTTCCTGAAACAAGGAAGAGATCAATCTGTACCTAAACTTGGTGGCAAAAAAAAAAAGAAAAAAATATAGGCTAAAAATTTAAAATAAATCAGAATGAGCAACGGATATAAGTATCCCCTTACCCATTTGACATTGATGCCTTGAATCTGCTCATCTAAGGCCTCAAAATCATCCTTGTTGACCACCGGCCCTCCAGTTGACAACTTCCAGTCACGCTTCTTCCAACCTTTGATCCATTTGGTTATACCTGAGAAATTAAAAATGTAAGTAGAAAAATGGCGTAGTAATGGAAATAGAAAGACAGTCATGCCGAGCTAAATGAAAATGCAATAAAGAAAAGAACAAGAAAGTGAAGGTAGTCAGGAATGATTGAACAAACCTAAGACACCTATTTCTCCCCAATGGCTTTTTAGTCCTGAGAGAGATTCTAATAATGTTGCCCGTTCCATACAAGTGTTTCATTGTTCCTCTCTAGTGGGCTTTCATAAATAAATGCATTCCTATCATTTTGCTTCTGATTATATTGCAAATTGCTAATTTTTTATATTTCATGATTAACCATGTAATACAGTGGAATGCCCTTAATAACGACGACCTCTGAAATTACGAATAAATTTGAAACAATGGAATGGTTTTATTATATATATGATCCCTGAATAACGACCACCCCTCTAACGCGACCAAAACTGCAGTATTTGAGTCGCAGTACCCATCCATAATGACCATAGACAGCCAAGTTGCAGAGCATAATAATAATATGCACTTTACACATGCACACTAGAAAAAAACAAAACTAAGCATGGCTGAGAATCATGTATACACACACAATAAAAACAGAACCCCCCAATAAAGTCCAAGACCACCCCACAATTAAGAAATTTGGGCGGTCTTAATTGAGGGGTTCCACTGTATAACTAATAACATATCAATTTCTTTCAAACCTCATCACCCCTTAGAAGAAACATAACACCAGTACACTAAATTTTTAAAAAGTCATCATAGATAAACTGTTACCATTGATCAGGAACTGACTGTCGGTATGAAGAATGAGATTCTGAATGCCTTTCTTTTTGGCAATTTCAACAGCCTTGACGGCAGCCTGGAATCATAGAAAATGTATTTATTGAGTTATGGTTTGTTTTGTGTGCAAATAAGAATTCTGAATCACCAAACCATAATACACCTTTGGCGCAGAATTGCCTCTGCTTAAATAACAAAGGAGTAAAGAATAAAACACAGCAGGCATGCTTTAAAAAAAATAAAAGATCGAGTCTGTGGCCTTCAGCAGAGATTACAATTCCTATGGTCTCTCGTGATGTAACAGAGCCAATGCAAAGACCAAGTCAATAGTAAAGACCGTTGGATCGGAGTAATGCATGAGTGTGTGATATAACATAGACAACTGCAAGATATCTGACATCGCTCATGGCAGCTAAAAGTGTCGGATAAGCCTAGTGGTTGCTAGCTGTGGTGACACTTACTCTTATTTCTGTATGCTGTATCATCTGCTACTAGCCATGTATCACAATTGCACTTTTGCTTTGTTACCTTGCAGGTAGGTCAGTTTCAAAACTGCCTGCTGCATTTAGTGTAAAACATTAATCGGATCTGGCCATGAAATTAAACCAGATCATGAGTCGGATAAGTGGACTTCATTATCATGATAAAATCATACCCATTTGATCAGAAAATATACTGACAAAGTCTGAAAAGTTAATGTCAGAATCACGATAGAAAGTATAGAGGAAATTATTTTGTTCCCAAACAACACTGTAGGTTATCAGACAACTGGCAGTTAGACAACTATATATAATGAGTGACCGCATCTACTACTCACATGTATTTCTGCTCTGTTGTTACTGGGCCTACCAGATAGCTTGTCGCTTACATTGCTGTGAAATAAAACAATAATATTATAAATATCACACAATCAAAGTTATCTCTTATATATATAAAAAAGGAAGTGTCTTTTTGCACGGTACTGTACCGTGCAGATTTACTGGCTGTCATTCCGCACAGTACTGTACCGTGCAGATTTACTGGCTGTCAATCCGCACAGTACTGAGCATGCGTATTCTACCCTTTTCGTTTGATGATCTGCTCTTCCTATCCACATTGAAGATGTAAAAAATGTGATTTATCACAGGGGTATGTCGTATGAGTCTAGTTACTAGGCCTGGCACCTATCCTCTTCCTTCGAGAAAACATATAATTTCATTTCCCGGTCGACCCACCCTTGTGGTATGCCCTTGGGAAAGGCATTTTGCATGCATTTTCCTTCGTCCTATCGGAGACGGGTGCCTGACATCGGCGCCCATCACTGTAAAGACTAATTTACCTGCTATTTTGAGAAAAAAATTGTAATTTCCACTGTGCAGACTTACGGCCACTAATTTTGCACGGTACTGTACCGTGCGGATTGACGCCACCATAAAAAAACCCATCAAGATCTTAGGAAAATTTTAATTACAAACCCACTCTTATGTACAGCATAGCTAGAAAATTGAAAGAATCTACGACTAAAACACAAAGAAACAAATTATCTGCCGTTGAGCTTAAAGCTATCAACAACATGATTAATGTGAAGTTCTAATCTATGGTACTTTCTCCAGATAATTTGGAACATACAAAAAATGTGTCATTGCTATATTGCTATGAACCAACCCCCACATATCATTCAGAATATATTAGATCAGGATCAGTGGGGCAGGGCGAATCATAAAAAAATAACCCTTTAAAAAAACAAAAAAACAACCCCCCCAAAAACAAACTCACTCTGGGTCATCCTTTCCCCAGAACACACCAATACCAGCCTGTGCTCCAGCCTGGCCATTGAAAAAACATCCGCCATCCGTGTAAACAATGACACCTTCCCCGTCTCCAAAAGGAGTGCCTGAGGACACACAAAAGAGATGTATCATTTATGGCCATCACAGCTATGATTAAAGACAGTAACATGTAACAACAGTCTTAGTCTATGTTTCAAAACCTTGTCATCCTGACCTGCCTTTGATTTTTTAAATAAATATTTGCCCAAATCCTCCCACCACCAGGGAATTTGAATTCACATATATCAGTAACAACCCAACAAAGGAGATATGAAAAATATATATACTGACATTACATACTATGTTAACTTCAAATGACAATAACAATTACAATAGGTCACATCAAAACAATGTTATTTCGCTTAATTATCTAATGATAAAAAGATATTGGTGTAAACGCCATGGTGCAATAAAACATCAGAATGAATCTAACGATAACATTTTTAAAAAGGAAGCTTATTAAAATGATCATGGTCATGAAGAGCTGGGAACATGAGCAACCACACCTTTACTTTTTAAAAAGATAATTATATATATATTAGGTGAGGCATAAAAATGGAGCCAAACTTTGGAGTTCCATAACTTTAAAAGTTATAATTGGAATCACTATTAATTTGACAGATGAGAAGAACAAATAAAACCTAATCATGTGTAAATCACATAGGAATGACAAAATAATCATCAAAGTTATGCATTTTGTAATGACGCTAGTGGAAAAAATTAAATATAAGAAAAACATATAATTGCAACAAGTGCAAAGATTGTTGTTCTAAATGGTCCATTGAGCAACCAGTTAGCTAAATAACGCTTCAAAATGTATTTTTTCCTCACCAATATGGATTTTATTATCAGCTGATGATCAACTCGGTGCCAGAATTGCAAAATATTGTGTGTGTGTTTTTTTAGTGCTTTTAGACAGTTTACAATTTGATGATGTCAAGAAAATGTGGTCTTTTTTATCGGTGAAGATGATTTTCTTAGCATCATGTAAGCCGGTCTAAAAAGCAAAATATTTTGCAATGTTGGAACCAAAATGATCAACGGTTGATAATAAGTCCACATTGGTGTGGACAAATCATTCTGAAGTGTTATTCAGCTAACTGGGGGCTCAATGAACCACCTAGAACAATCGTTGCATGGTGAATTTTGATCTTTTTATGATATTTCATTTTTTCACTTCCGTCATTACAAAATGCATAACTTTGATGGTTGTTTCGTCATTGCTATGTAGTTAACACACATGCAATTCGGTTAAAGTTGTTCTTGCAATCTTTCTATGTTATAGAGCTCCAAAGTTCAGCTCCATTTTTATGCCTCACCTTATATATAAATATATATCACTTGCGCCTACCAGTAAAACTGTCCTCTTTCTTTTCGGCTGGCTTATTTTTCTTTGGTTCTGGTTCTTCTTTTTCGGGTGATGAGCTATGAGCACGCTTGGTTTCAACAGCTGGCGATTAAAATAGAAGTGTTAATAACCTCATATCAGAAGGTATGAAAAAACAAGGGAAAATTGTATAGCTTCAAAGGTAAAACAATTGTACTGTTACTGAGCTACCACTTTATGTCTGAAAAGACAAAGCCAAGATCACCATGACATTATAATTTCTTCATAAACTTTCTTTCTTTAACATTTCCTGTTTGCATCTTTCAGTGTCAGAATTTTTTAAAAGCTATTGAGTTGTGCATTCCGGTTCATGCCGCATGATGCAGGTAAGTGATAATCTCGTGTTAAGATTTCAAATTTATAATGCTTCATTAGAACTCTGATCAATTGTAACTTACATTTTGCAAGAAAGCCATGATACTCAATTCTAAGTAACTTAACTGAGATTAGAAGAACAGCTTCTTCAGATAAAATGTGTCTAAAAAAACAAATATCTTGTGACAATATTGTTGCACAACGAAAAATATAAAACGACAATGCTGACTAAGTGCCATGTGTAGAAATTTGGAGAGAATCAAAGCATTATATTCTATTAGGGGGATGCCAACCGTATAAAATCTTAGTTGCCAAAAATAAACAATAAATTGTGATTGTTTATTGCTGATTCAAGACATGGGGACAAAAATCATTTTATGCCTTAATAAGGGATATCTGCATCAAATCGCACCAGAGTAAATTTTATATTGGGTTCCTGGAAATGAACTCAATGCAATGGGTCTGTTATTATCAATATGTTGTTCATAGCAAGCAATAAGGGTGTCTAAAGTGAGACAGTTAAAAAAAATAAAACCGCTTCCATCAACAGTCACTTGTTTTGAGTACCTACTTACTTTTACCAAAAATGAACTCGGCTGCTTCATTGACAGATGGAAATTTCTTATATGCAGCACCAGTGAATCCCTTTACTTGAGCCTCACAATCAGGCCTTCAGTACATATAAAAAGAAGCACATTCATTATCATTTATGAATACAAAATGAAACGCTGTTTATATAGGGTATATATTTCAAGCGGATCATCAATATAATAAATAGTAACAGTGATTATGCCTCTTTGGTAAAATTTCCAGAGTTTCTATATAGCTGTTGGATGAACACCTCAGGCTACAATATCATGTTGTCTGGTCCAGATACGAGTAATATTGAACGGTGTATTGCTTCTTGAACTTGAACCAAACAAGGTTTTAAATTGGCACAGTGAGCTGGTCCCCTGCTTGTCTTAATAATCTTGGTCCATAGATTTTCCAGCTTGGTATCGGGTCATGTGTACTGGCTGTGCACAGACTTGCACTGAACCTAGATAAGTTATACCTGGGTCTGTGTAGCGATGCCTTCTGCCTGGTACACTGTCCTCGGCTAGACACAGAGATGGTCCCTACACTGTTTACCTTTTAAGATGTATGTATATTTAATAAGCAATCTCCCTGATAAAAAGAGCAATTATTTATGACACACTACTGCTACAGAAAGGCATATATAAATGAAATTGTGGAAGAAAATAAAATGTGGAGGAGTGAGCACCAATATTAACTACAATAATAATGATTGTCATTATTGGGAATAGAACCTGTGCATTTTGGAGACTCTATCTAATGTTTTTATTTTCTATTTCAATTGCTGTACTGTGCTATGTACTAGTACTATGATGTACCACCATTATAATGACAATGTAGATTATAATACTACCTGAAAAGGGCAAATACATAATAATTATCTTATTTACTATCATAACTATAAATATATAAAACTACTATATATTATATAGACTATACTATTACTATAGACTATACTAGCATAAAGTATTTATAAGATAAGTAGACTAGTAGTAGTAGTAGTAGTATGTATAGAGACGAGATCAAAAATATAAATATAAGTGACCGACTTAAATAAACTTAGGCCTAGAGTCAGAGTTAGAGGTAGTTGGCTGAACAAAATGATTACGAATGATTCATCACTTTTACATGATTTACTAACACATAGCACTCAAATAAGAATATTTGACAAAGATGAAAATTCTCCTCATCACCATTTAAAATATATTCCTGGTGTTCTGCCATTCTTGACCGCATAAAACATCTGCTCTGCTGACTTCGGCATGATTGTCTTCAAATTATAACGACACAGGAATTTAAGCATCACACGAGCAAGGGCAATGACGGGCGTGGTCTCCCGCCAATCGTCTCCTCTTACTCATAAAATAAGCAAAAAACTGAGTTAATCCATTTTAGGAAAGTTCTTTGGTCTAAATTCCAAGCATCACCTTTTTTACTCCTTTACTCACTACTCACTACCACCTAATCGGCTCAAAAGTAACTAGTTTCGTTTAGCAGGGGTGGTTTCAACTTTTGTCACTTTCATTGAACAACAACATTCGGGAAATTATCAAATCGCTGAAATTATATCTTTATATTCTCCCAATATCCTTCCTAAATCTATCACAATTACTGTCAGATATTTCAATAGCCTAATAATTATTTGTAAGATGCCTTAATTTAATAAAAGAAGCAGTTTATGACACACAACCCGTTCATTTTAAGTTCGTTTGGCAACAGTCACGAGAAAACATTATAAAGTGCGAAACACGATATTAGCCGGGTGGAGCAGTTTCTACTTCCTTTTCCTCCGGCCGTCTTTTACATTACAAGGTAACTGATCAAGCTAGACAGAAAAAATGCTTTAATTTTAAGCAGTGGTAGTCAATTATATGCTTAAATTTTAACGTGATTGTTTTCAAGGATTACTAACTTATTTTAAAAGGTATGCATAGGGGATAGATACATTTCTCATTTGAAGATGTTCATCGATTGATGACCATCAAACCAGAATCTGTGTGTTGTTTTCGTCATTTTTGTGGCAGTGTCGACAGTCAATATTCAACTTGCGAAGTTAGACGCCACAACGGCCAAGTATATTTAATGCTGTAGATATATTGTATCCAAAGTACTATCTTTTTTGTCCTGTACACTGGTTTGATTATTTGTAAGGAGCTGTCAGCTGTGATTGATACAGAAACAGGACATAGGGTGAACTTATTCATCCACCAGGCCAGTCAGGAGGGGTAGGGACAGTTCAGTATCATCAGTCAGTAGGCAGTTGGAGTTGGAGGGTAGTCTATTATATGAATGTGTATTATTTGTATTGCATTTCTTGGGGAAGTTTTAGAATATGAAACCTATGGCTATCATGTAATAGTTTTGAAAGGGTTGTAAGTTGCTACATTGACATTATTAATTAACATGTTTTGACAAAGCATATTTGAGATGGAAAGTGGGACATTTCTCAGTTGTGATTGTGTGTGTGTGTAGGGCAAAACAAAATGGCTGCCCCCTTCAACTTCAAATCAAAGTGTGCATTTTTTCATATTTTATGGTGAACAGGTCTGTTTAGTTTTGTTGCCTTAGGTTCTGGCTTAATCAGATGTTAACTTGGCTTATCCCCCCAAGTAAGCCAAATCTTGCTTGGTTATAAATTATAAAAAATGACAATGTAGAAGTTAGAAAGTAGACGTAGAAGGCCAAATTCAAATGAAAATGTTTCCAATGAACTGGCTCTGTCAGCCCGCACGGTACTGTAAATGAGCATGCGTATTCTATCTACCCTTTGCCTTTTCATTTGATGACCTGCTCTTCCTATCCACATTGAAGACGGAGATGTAAAAAATGATTTATCACGAATCACAGGTGTATGTCGTATGATGATGTCTACTCTGTCTAGTTACTCACCCCCTAAATTAATATAAATGTGGGAGGGTGAAAAATGTGATTTGGCATCCCGACGGCGGGACCGGGTGTCGAAATATAGAAGGCAAGCCGACGCTGCTGCGGAGCCCGGCCCCTGACAGTGACTCTTCTTCTACTAAGCCTGGCATCTATCCTCTTCCTTCGTGAAAACATAATTTCATACGGTTGGATTCCTGGTCGACCCACCCTGGTACTGGTGGTATGTCCTTGGGAAAGGCATTTTGCATGCATTGTCCTTCGTCCTATCCAGAGACTAACAATCAATGCATAACTAACACAAGAATGAACATTGGACCAAGTCTCCAGCTTGATTTTGATAAAGACAGATCATCCTGATCCCTATCAACGTCAACATCTTCATTCTTATATTCTTTCTCTCATTTTGTAGTTAAGGCTTAAAGTTAAAGACTTGAGGCAGATATCTTATTCTTATTGTTACATTTCGTCTTGCAGATGTATTCGGCCAATGCAAAGATCCTCAAGAGCGGTGGGGCTAAACCCACTGACTTCGAGTCATCCATCAGCCAGGTATGTGATAACATACATTGAGAATATTTTTTAAAATGAAAAAAAAGACATTTCGTTTACCTATTTGTTTATGATTTTGTGTGGCGAGTTTCACATATAAAAATGTCCTTGTTGACTTGCTCATCATACACAGCCATGTTAATACGAATGTTTACTCATTTATCTTTCAGGCCCTCCTCGAGCTGGAAATGAACTCTGACTTGAAGGCTTCCTTATATGAACTCTTCATTTCTGGAGCCATGGTAACCTTTTCAACTTTTAGGGTCTGATATAATATGGATTAAAATTTAATTGCCTACTTGTCAAGTCAAATTAGCTTTTTGTTTCAAAGTAACAAGTATAGATCATCAATGTGGGTCTAACAATACCAGTGGAGGGTTTTATGCTCTTAGGAATTATGAATGTGAGGTACATATAATAATATGTTGATTAATCATACAACTGGACTGGTGTATGTGGCTTTAAACTTTTTATTGTTGTCGACAGGTCAAGTTAATTTGTTGGTCACACCTGATTTTATCGACTGTAGTATTTTAACACCAACGCTTGTGGAATAAGTATTCTTGTACCATAGTTTTAAGGGGAAAGATTTTGATGAAACATTGAAATTCAAGGATCTTATTTTGAGCACATGTTCTAGACTTGTCTGGTTAGAATTTCCGTCAAAACAATCTATCACCCCTGTAGGACATAAGTGTAAACCAGATGACCTGTGAACATTTTAAAACGTAATTTAGTTGTTCATTCTATCCTTGTTTCTAAAAATATTTTAAATGTTATCTTTGGGTGTATTTCAGGAAGTTGACATGATGGGCAAGAAGGCAATTGTCATTTTTGTTCCAGTTCCACAACTCAAAGCCTACCAAAAGGTTCAAACACGGTTGGTCAGAGAGTTAGAGAAAAAATTCAGCGGAAAACCAGTTGTCTTTATTGCTCAGGTTGGTTTGTATTACGTTGTCTTCCAGACAGATTTTACATATTTACCATTTGTTTGTCATTTGGAGCATGGTCTAGGTGTAAATAGAAGAATTAGTGCTGGTCGATTTAGATTTCACCTCTCTTAACTGGTGTTTATATGATTTTCATGGAGTATTTTACATCACCGCTGAGCTTGTGAAATGTGATATCTGAATTATGCTTATTATTGAGTGTATTTAGCATGGCTTGAATAATCAATACTCTGAACATTTCCGTGGCACGTTTGAATGGACATGTACCGTAGTTGTGGTTGAAATGATGAAAGCTTTATCCATTCTCTGAGTGAAAGTCTGTCTGTACAGCCCCATGTAGGGTTTATTCGTGGATTTCTGATGGGTCAGGGTATTCCTGTCTTGTCAGGATCTGGGATAACCCTGGGATTGTCAGTCAGCTTTTTAAGATGGAATTATGGCTCTGATCCTCCTATGTTATCGTTGGAAGGATTCAAAGTGGACATAAGGTTTTTGGGGGGATAATAATGGGTAGGTCTGCAGAACAGAAAATGTCAGTGGGAATCAGAAAAATATTTTGTAAATAAATTGCGAATGTAATCAGATACATTTACTTTGTTTCTTTATAAAACTCAAAATTAACCTCATATATTCGGTATCGTATGTGACTGTTCATATTAACCTATTTGCCGACAGTGTATCGAGATGGCAAATGATGGTATCTTGCTGTTACGAGTCCGTTGCCTCCATTTTGTGTTATTTGAATCGATTTCAGCTCTCTATTTCAAATCAATCACATGTGGGTTTTTGTTGTTTGCTCGAGACGATTAGTCAGGTTTTGCTTCAAATCGGTATTGATGTCTCTGAGTCTGAATACCATGACGTTCCTTTGTTGTCGCACTCGTACTGATTTAAATTGTTGAAAAGATCTTTGTGAAAAGTTTCCTGTTTAACAAACCGATTACGTTCAGCTTCCAAATGTGGCTGATCAGTTACATACAAATACTTTTCAACGATGTAGTGCGTCGATTTGCAGATGTTGCTACTTTCGTTTTTACTTTTAACGAGTTAATAGGTTTGATAATAAAAAAAAAATTGTTACAGACTCTTTGAGATTGAAAATGATCGTTTCATAAATCATGTTAATCTCTCTCAGAGATCAGCCTTTTTGTGTATGGCCCGATAATGGAGGAAATTGATAAAAAGACCCCAATAACTGAATTCATTTATTGTTCTGAGAAGGCCAGAACTTAGAAGCTGAAACTGAAATAGGCGCTCGCCGATAGTTAGGTAATATAAAAAAAACTAATCTATGTAAATCTAGATAGACCTAGTCAGTTGCAACCTTTAATACTGTCCTATCATAAATTGACCTTTTTTGGTCTGTTTATTTTATTTTTTTAACATCTAGACATGAGCATTGTGATTTTGTTAGAGTTAGATTAGTTAGTTTGGTACCTACTCTACAATATCAATATATAATGAATTTTGAGATTGACAAAACACTTAGAATCGAGATAACTGATCTAGCCCAGATAGGTCAAGACAGTTCCAACTTTAAATGTTATCATATAGATGGACCTTTATTTTTTTTATTTGGGGGGGGGGGATATTAAATTATTCAACTAGACATGACATTGGTACTGGTAGCAACTTGTTTGACTCAAACTTTGAGAGAACAATTTAGACTAGGTCAAGGAGAGTGGCATTTCCCATGACTCCATTAGGTTATACGTAACAATTTTTGTAAAAATAGCTTGAAGCATTGATCTATATTGAATAATTTTGGCCCACGTGACGTAACGGGTGGGAACGCGCAATTTTTCTACTTTTTTCTGAAAGCTCACTGACAATCCCTGTGGAGATTATGGGTACTACTTTTCCGGATTAGATCTTATTTTCATTCCTACTGAATTTCATATAGATTTTAAAAGGAATGATTATTCTTCCCAGTGAATCTGTCTCTGTCAATGAAAGTGAAGTGAGACAGAGGTCATCAGCTAAGATATGGTAGTCACTTCTAAGTTCATTCAGGACCCATACTGTGGATGATGTTTCAATACTTGAAACTTCTAGTTTTGAATTTCAAGTCGTGCAACTCTGTTCCATGTTTTTTTTTAAAGTTTACATTAGCCTTAATCCATTATATATGTTGAACTTAGGTCTGGTCCACCAGACATTGAGATGATGAAAGCTTTATCCATTCTCTGAGTGGAAGCCCATCTTACATTCCCGTGTAGGGTTTATTCTTGTGTTTCTGATGGGCCAGGGTATTCCTGTCTTGTCAGAACCTAAGGTAGCCCTGGGATTGTCAGTTGGCTTTTTAAGATGGAATTATGGCTCTGATCCTTCTGTATTGATCTTTGAAAGGAATTTAAGAGTAGACGTTAGATTTGGGAAACAGCTAATGGGCATGGCTGAAGAGCATGCTGAGATAATGTTAGTGACCCTATGTTTCATCAATCTAGCTATGTACCTGTTCGTTGAAATTGGGGGGGGGGTGGGATGTTTTCACCAAGACAGCAGCCTTTGAAGCGCTCAACTATGGTCTGGTTCATCAGACATTGAGATGATGAAAGCTTTATCCATTCTCTGAGTGAAAGCCTGCCTGTTCAGTCCCATGTAGGGTTTATTCTTGGGTTTCTGATGTGCCAGGGTATTCCTGTCATGTCAGGACCTGAGGTATCCCTGGGATTGTCAGTTGGCTTTTTAAGATGGAATTATGGCTCTGATCCTTCTTTATTGATCTTTGAAAGGAATTTAAGAATAGACATTAGATTTGGGAAACAGCTAATGGGCATGCTGAGATAATGTTAGTGACCATTTGTTTCATCAATCTAGAAATGTACCTGTTCGTTTTCTTTGGTTGGGGAGGGAGGGGGGGGGATGTCAG
>JARFNW010202538.1:0-15961 GCA_031763155.1 Dirona albolineata
TGATGAAATTATAGATGATCAAAAGATATCAAATTAAAGACTAAATATATGTACTTTTAAAGAGCTTTTGAATTCTCATTTATTTACTTTTAATTTATCGTATTTTAAAAGTGTGTGGCCAGCATGAAGAGACTGGATTAAAAGAGGATATAAAATTAATTATACTTCATACCAGTCCTTCAACCGCTGAGGGTATTACAATATAACCCGTAACGTCACATTCATAACCCTTCAAAGATCTGCTGGTTCCATTGTTCTTGAGTGTAACCTTTCTCAAGTAATTTTAGATCGTGCTTTTCCCAGTACCGCCCGTATTATTTTATATTTCGACAAGCAAATGCAATATCCATACTTTTAAATGTAAATCGAATACATTCATAATCTTTTTTCAAAAACCCTATCAACTTTTTAAACTTCATCATGCATTGCATTGTAAGTAGCTTTTTCTTGACATGTAAATTGTTCTCTTCCTATGGAAGTTTTATAACCGTAAAGTGACATTAAACTTAAATGGAGTTTAAAAAAGGCCATTCATTATTCACACATAAACACAGGACTGATTAAATTCGCCGATAATTGAGTTATACGGACTGCTTTATTACAATATTTTAGAATTAATAAAATCACAAATATTTGTCAACTTCACTTGGAAAAAAAAAGACCATTGAAATTGTAAGCATATAAAAAGTTGAGTTGGTCATGGTATGCTTTATGTAACAAGATCAAACATAATGTTTTCTCTTTTTTAAAACTAACTAAAAATATAAAAAGCGAAAATACAAATATATAAAATATGAAATACAAAACTATAGAAAAAAAATGGCACAATAAAAGACAACAAAACAAACACCCCCCCCCCCCAAAAAAAAACCCCACAAAACTCCCAACAAAAACAAAACAAAAACAAAACAAAACAAAAACAATTAACAATAATAAAAAAACCCCGAAAAAACCCCCAAGGAAAAAAAGAGCAACAAACAACCCCGCCCCCCACCCCCCCAAAAACCCCCTAAACAAACCAAACAAAACAAAACAAAAAAACAAAAACCCCCCAAACAAATAAGCAAAACAAAGCAAACAAACAACCAAAAAATCCCAACAAAATAAGCAAACAAACAAAATACAAAACAACAAAAACCAAAGACAAAACAAAATGATTTTCAAGTCTTTGGGATCTATCGGCTGCCTTTGAATCGCAGGATCATATTTTGATGAGGAGACTTCATGCCTCGTGAGGCATCACTGGAAGTAGTGGAAGACAACTTAATTAAATAACTCAAATCACACATCCAATACAGAAAGTCGTCATCAACATCATTATAATCATCATCATCATCATCATCATCATCATCATCATCATCATCATCATCATCGTCATCATCATCATCATCATTTATACCAGCAACATCATATGTTAAATAATCATGATAATAACGATATTGTATAAAAACAAAAAAACAAAAACAAAAACAAACCAAAAACAAAGCAAAAAAGCAACCCAAACAACCCCAATAAACAAAAGAACCCCCCCCCCAAACCAAACAACAGCAACAACAACAAAAGACCACCAACAAAACAACAACAACAACAACAAAACGGTGCCGTCCAAATTTGATGGATGAAAATAACATATTCGTACTTTTGTTTGTTTGTTCATGTGTGTCTCAATCTTCTAAGACACGTTGTATATATATGGGCCTCAGTACGTTACCTTATTTGGTAACCGTCTCTTTGGTCGGAGGGACAGACTGGACCCAAGTGACCGTCTGCGCATACACTATCAGAGGTTTGATAAAGGTCAGTGCAGAAATATAGACGTTATGCCAGAACAACGAAATAGAGAGCACCCCCCCCCCCTTCTTTATTATTGTGTTTTGACATGACACAATTATTAATAAATAGTCGTTCCACACTTTCCGAGAATGTGACGAATGTATATCTTAGTATTTTATCCAACAAACTCTCCTGATAGTAAAACAGCAAAAATAGGTATGAATTCAAGGTATGAGTATGACTTATAAAAATGTATAGGTTACCCATTGGATGGGAATGAAGCAAGGTGTGCAAGGCACATGGCCTCAGTGTAAAACGTTACGCCCCCACCCAGCACCGTTTCTCCCAACTTTGTCATTGTTATATATGTTTTGAATAATATATATTCTAGAGCGGTCTGGGCACTTTTGGGTAAACAGATAATTAAACAAATTTGGTTTGACTAATTTATCATTAAATGATTATGATGTAGAAAGAAACATTCATTACAGCCGGACAAAAAAGATTAGTTGCAAATCTGATTACATTTTCATTCAAAGGAGTTTTAATTTTTCTATCTAGACTTGAGAAGTTCATGCATATCAGTACGCAATGTAAAATAGTTCGAATAAACAATGACCATTCAAATACAAAAAATTGTTAATGAGTAATGTTCTTTATCAAAATCAAAAATATAAAATAATATTTTGTAATAATGGGTGTCTTTGAATTTAGATCAGCTTTTTAAAAGAATTTTATGAAATATTGTTATCGATTAACGAGCACTGTGTGTAAATCTCCCCTCCCCTCCAAAAGAGCGAGTCGGTTTACTTTCTAAGTAAAACCTTCCCGTTAGTTCCAGTATCTTTACTTGAAAGTGCTCTATGAAATTAAAGAATTTAAACTGGAAAAGTGTTTTTAATTAATTTGAATTGTAGGAACAATGTCGAGAGTTGAACTAGATGCGATACAAGACAAACTGAAAACTGCCATCCAGAATCATCAGGTAAGAAAGTCGTGTTGCTGACACCCCATCGCCCTCGAAGTATTGATTTTTCTCCATCTCTTCATTTCTGTACTGGAATCACTGATCTTCAAAGTGTGACAAAGTTAGTTGTAGTGGCAATTATCATGTTTCGGTCATGTATTTACTTTCAAAACTATATATTTTTGTTAAGATCATATTGTATGATCCTTTATTGAAGTTTATCTTGCTTTATTGAGTTCTAAATCAGAGCTGGGGCGAAGTAAGTGGGTGCGATTGCCATGGTTTCTGGTCTGCATCTCATCTCGCAAGTTGGCCGACTTTGGCTTGTTTTTCTCATGTTATTGATTTTCTGTTGGGAAACTTCGCGCAGTGGTTTGTGACTTATTTAAGCATTAAATTGTGTTTTCTTGCTGATTTCAGATGCTTGTGAAGACAAAAGGAGATAAGCAGGTGAGTTTTGCTACTTTTTAAGGCCAGATAAGAAGAGATTCCTGATAACAGTAAACTATTCCTTTTCTAAAAAGCAGGCTTGTGTCTTTTAGTTTTCCTCCATTCCTTTGCTTAGACAATGAATCCAACATTATTGATTTTTGTTATGACAACTTTTCTATTTGTGTAATTTCAAGGCATTGCTCCTTATTTTTCCATCTGTAGAATGTTGCTTTCAAGAGCTCTTTGTCAAATCTTCAAGAAGAGATCAAAAGACTCAGTGAAGAGCAAGTAAGGCATACTTTATATTATATTTGTTTTAGTTTTAGATAGAAAAAAACCAACATTAATAGAAAGTCTAGTTAAGTCTAGTTGTTCAGATAACTTAACATAACACATTCCATGTTTTGAAGATGTGTTGCAATCTGTAATGTAATGATGTGGTTTTTTAGTTTTAGAAGGGTTTTGAATTATGGAATATAAATCAATTACAGACCAACTTAATCTTGAATAATGGCCTTTCTCTTTCACACACTTACACACACAAAAAAAAAGGTTTCTAAATATGGCTAATGTTGGTCCCAATCTCCAACTAAAAGTATGTGGTGAATATTGTGAACTGAGTGTGGGAGTGAGAGGGGTGTAGGAGTGTATGACCTTTGATCTACCACTTTTTGTAAGATTTTGTTTTCTAAACATTTATTTGTATAGTCATTTTTTAGATTTAGATTTTTAAAACTTTAATGATACACCTCTAATAATCAATTGAAATGACTAAGTTTGTGAGAGCTTTTACTATTACGTACTGAACATAAGAGCTACTTTTTCAATCTTGATAATTTAAATGGAAAAATGAACTGTTGTGTTGATCCATTGCCTTACTAAACAAGCTTGACAATGGAAGTCACAAAGTAGATTATAAATAGATATATGGAAAATAGATTGTTTGTTATTTGAATAGCTTGTACTAACTTGTGGTTATTGTTATTAATGAAAAACACAGTCCCTACCCCGGCAAGTTTAAATAATTGGACTATATAGAGAAAGAAAGCCTAGAACTGATTAAAATCACATGTTGTAGTGTAATAGAAGAATGCCAAGCTATTTAGACAATATTTATGGCCTTAGATCTTTTCAAGTTTAAAAAGATAATTTTGTTGGCTTTTATTTTCTTCTTGTTATATTTTAAGAAATTTTCTATTTGCTCAAAAAATATAAATATGAAGTGCAAAATTTTCTACTTCACCTTTTTGACTTGCATGGTAAAGGTTTTATTATACACACATGGGTGCTCTGTGAGCATAAAAAGGATCAAGTCAGCGAGTTGTTATTTTGGGCACAATGCACATATATTGTATGCCAGCAGGGATGCTGCTTGTGTGCATCTTTCTGTTTTGTTGTTGTCTATCTCTTTCTTTCTATACACACATCAAATATAAAGTTGTGGAAGTGTGTTAAGGACTATATAATATAGATATTGTATACTCTTTGCTGGAGTGTGCTTAGTTAAAGTGAAACTGATGAGCCTTTAATTGAATTATCTCTGAGTGAAATTAATGTTATATTAAACTTGAGTTGGAATGCTGACATAGGTGACCAAAGATGAGCAGCCCCCATCATTACTAGAGTGGCTTATTACAGATTTTGAGCATGATATTGTTGTTAATTCTAATTCTATTTTTTTACAAAATCTCAATCCCTCCCCAGTGTTTGGGGTGTAAATGTTAGGGTGGGCAATATAGTATTTTAGAATCCTTACAAAATTAGTCTCAAATGCGCATTTGTAAAACTTCACAAACCAAGGAGTAAAATAAGATATGTTGAGATCACTATTTTTTTCTTCACTTCTTACCTTTCCAGTGGCCATGAAATTGAGTGTGTGTAAATATATATCATATAATCTTTGCAACTTATACTGCATTCTAAAAATAATTCACTTGTTTGAAAAAAAATCTTTTGATACATTTTTTCTATATTGTGAGGTGTTGTCAAAGGTGACGCCTCTTGTTTTTATATGTATTAATATTTAATACATTGTATGTATTAATCTTTAACACAGACATGCAGGACAGAGCCCTGAACATTCTTAAAGGCCTAAGATTCTCCCTGTCCGTGATTCAAACTTGTGACCTTTGGTCCCAGCGACAGCATTATTTACTTAAAACTAGGGAAACCAACTCACTAATTTATGTCGCTGGTCAGCACAGTGTGTGTTTTGACAAGTTCATGACAACTCACAAGAGACAAAAGAGTTGATGAATTCTTTTTTCTTTGCAGAAAAAGATAGTTGTGAGGCTGAGGGAAAGTTTGGTGAAGTCTACCTCTCAACCGGCCCACCCCCAACCAAGTGTGATCAGCCAAATGTTGACGTTAGACCAAACAGCGACAGGAATTGGTCAAACAAGACTGGTGTCCTACCCGACACAAGGAGGCACCACCATTCTCCCTGTTGGAATGGTTGCCGTTCCTCTTGCCCATGTACAGGTTTGTCTGATGTGAAGAGGATGTATTATTTAATCTTATTTATCTATCGTATTGAAGGGTATAATTCAAACATCACATGTTCAGCAACTGCGTGGTGGGATCATCACCTCCTCATCTTATATTTCAGAGGCAGTCTTTCTAGTCATGGGTTAGGAGATTTGGATTTACTTCAACTTGTCATGTACACCCTTAAGAGCTTGACATGTGGCCGGTCCTCACTCTGCTTTCTGCAGTATAAAGGGGACTCATAAAAACAAACAAACAAAGTCCTGCAAATAATTATTTAAAAGAAATACAGATGAATGGATGGATTTTTACCACCCCTTTTATTCTGATTAGACTTCAGTAAATTCTAAGACCTTTCTTATATGCTTGCTGATTAACCATTTCAATGTGTTTCAAACGAAAGCTTTAAATACAATTGTGAGTACCTACCTGGCATCTTCTCGAAGATGCTGTCAGCTCCTTATAATGAATTATCCTCTTTTCATTTCCATCAGCGCCCTGCCCTAGGAGTTACCTTCAGTGCCGGAAGGGGCCAGATTTGCACACCTGCCAACATCACCATACAACCTGGAGATTATGCCTCAGCTGTTGCCGCTGCTGCAGCCCAGCTTCCGACAGGGCTTCATGGGAACAGTATTAGTATTCCTATCAACAGTATGAACAACAACAATAACAACATCGCTCTTCAGAATAGCATAGCCATCAACAACATTACTAACGCTATCAATGTTAGTAACCTTAACGGCGGTATTGTCAACGGCAGCATCAACATCACTGGCTTAAATAACACTCCTAACATCAACAATCTGAGCACCATCATTGGGTCCGGAATGACGGGTCAGCCCATAGGAAATATTGTAATAGGTTCCAAGGCAATCACGCAGCTTAATAACAACATACCCACATCCGTGTTCAACTCACAAGTTGTCAACATGACTCCGAGCGAATCTACTATCAAGCAACTGAATATACTAACAACGAGTTCTGGCAGTTGCCCATCCTCCAACAACGTTGTGACAGCTAACGGATCTCTTCACGAACCTGTTGCAGCCTCTTCAATTCCCTGCTCAACGACTTGCTCCACTTACCATTTAACTACAATGCCAACTGTTGCCAAGAATCAAATACCCCTTGTGCAGCAGCAGCAGCAACAGCAACAACCACAGATGGAAATGATTTCGTTTCCTCAGCCTTCACAGCAACAACAGCGTCTAGCCTCTAACTTTCCAATCAAAGTACCACAGTATACAGCATCTCCTATCAGAACTAACACCAGCTCTACTAATGTACAGGTAAGCTGGTAATTCACTTTGAATTCATTGTATACATGATTGAAACCAATTGGTCTCTGTCTGAAAGCTCTTCTTCTTCTTCTTCTTCTTCTTCTTCTCCTCCTCATCACTTTCGACTTATACTTTATATGGCAATTCCTGTCATAACCACAGACGCTGACATGCTTTCAGTCAGCGTTTGTGATGGCTTGAGGAAGTAGAAGGGTGATTTTAAGCAGAGTAAATGAATTAATCAGATTTAGTTGCTCTACTGGAAAATTGTAGACCAACTTTCCTTAAACCTTTTTTTTTTGGTTCAATAGTGATGACGAGTACATTCCTTTTATTGTATTGTGTTCTCTTTCAAAATTTCATAGAGATGTTTTCATATTGATGATATATTGTACAAATGTCACTTTAAAGGTAATTACCAGAAATCAGGCAATGTTTGGAATTGGAAGGCCTAATCTACATTTTCCATTTAATATTCTTGGTCAGTTTTTGTAACGATTAAATATGGGTCACCTTTTACCCATTAGAGATGACTGAAAGTGGGTGCACCATTTTTTGTTTTACACTCCAGTTCCATCTCTGAATGTAGGCTGCTCTTTAAAATGATAGGAATGTACAGCTATGTCAGTTTTAATCATGATTTTCACTTTTCAAAGAAAATATAGTTTCAATTTTAAGGCAATTGTGTGGATATTTTGATCCTACTTATATTTTAAAAAAAGTTACATTCACTTGTAGTGGCTGTAGCTGCTTTGGCAAAATGGAAATATATTAAACAGTGGCAGAGGGTTGACCACCTGCTTGTCTTTGATTCACGGTCCAAAGTGTATGCTTGTTATGAATGTGTTTCTTCCTCCCTTGTCTTGTTTCAGTTTTGTAGCATAGCACCAGCTCCTGGTCCAGCCTTACCCACCCCTGCTAACTGCCTGAGTATGGGCCCGGCTTTGACCACCACTTGCACCAGTAAGAAACAGGAGGCAGTCAAACCAGTCTCAACATTGAATATCAAATCGTTTGATGGGAAGATGCCAAAGGCAGAGTTGTTGTCACAGCAGCTACAGAAACGGACAGTCCAATCTCCAATTAAATCTTTATCATTGCAAGAAGACAAGGTATGTGATTTTGGTAATATGGTGGTTGAGTTTAGCGTCCACTCATGGATCAGGCATGTGTTAGTCAATGAATGCTTGATGACAAGACTTTCCTAATGATTTAAAACAACAAATAATTCTATTTACTTTTCACTTACTTGACTTTCGCTGGCGAGGTTTTCAGATTTTACAGTCCAGTTTGTCTTCTTTATCTCTGTGATGATTGCTTGTGTCTTCAGTATGTTTAAGAAAAAAAAAATTCTCACTACTTTTTCACACAATTTATTTATTTAAATTTTTATTTATTTTAGAAACACCAGTTCATGAAAACCCTTGACCTGTACACCCCAGAAATGTTGAAAGGTAAGACTTTGAATAATAAAAAGACTGAATTGAAATTCATATATGACATTTTACGATAGAATTGAACCTTATATGACATTCCCCAATGTCTTGAGTTTTTAAAAAAAGACCTTATTTTCCTTGATTATTAATATAAATCACATTGCGTCATTTGACATTACTTTCTTTTTTTTTTTCCCATAAAATTTATGAAATTTTAAGGTCAGGACACACTGCATGTTCAGAAATTCAAACTTCGCCACAAAACTATTGACATGGTTGTTACAAATATGTCTTTTTGTTTATTTGAATGTTAGATCTCCTTCACAAACGGAATGAACGAAAGAGGCGTACCACAGCAAATCCTCAGTACAGTGTGGGATTTGCGAGCCATGTAAGTAACGGGCATATTTATTATTGTTAAAGTTTGATCTTAGGAATTGTATGAAAAAAATAAAAATATGATTTTTTATGATCATGTCTTTACATAAATTTCCAAAAAGATTAGATAGATTATTATTATTATTATTATTATTATTATTGTTGTTGTTGATATTATTATTGTTGTTGATATTATTGTTGATACTGTTATTATTATTAATATTATTTTTCTTCTTCTTCTTCTTATTATTATTATGATCATCATCATTATTATTACTAAAAGAAGCAAGTTTAGAATGGAGTCAGAATTACTTTTAGATTTGATTCTTATCGCTGATATGCAGGTGATTTAGTAGAGTCATTCTTTGAATAGCATATTCCCTCACATGCTAACGATCATGTCAAATTTTTCACATTTTCTCACAGAGATGGCATCGAAAAGAAACGTTTACAGGTGCCAACCCTTTTAAAAAGGCCAAAGGTGAGAATTAAATCTTTGAAATTTTGCTGTCTTTCTAGTGTTTCTAGTCGTGTGACCTCAGTGTTGCAGGCAATCAAGCCAAAGTGAATATTTTTACAATTATTTTAAACTTGCCTCAGATTCAAAGCTGTATCTCAATCGTTGACTGTGCATTATGAATTATACTTTCACTCTTTTAAGTTTATCCAATGTCATATGATTTGAATTAATTTTATGATTTTTAAGTATTTTAAAATTTATTTTATAGATTTAAATCAATCATTTCATTGACACGTTTTTGTTACTGTAAAAATGAATAAAAAATTGTTGTACAGTTAAGACAGAAGCCGAAGCAATTTTGTCTTGATTAAAATCTTTCTCAATCTGAACAAGCTTCCAATGGAAAAAAATGTATTTGAGGTCGAGGAGGATAATTAAACTATTTTATTTATTTATTTGTCTCTTTCCTAACCAGTGGTGAAGGAGAGGAAACCATCGACTAAAGCCAGTCAATCAGAAAACATTGAGAAAAGAGACAAAATGGTGAGCTGGTAAATAGGTCACTCTGTTTGTTTTTATGTGTATTGGTTGGCTGTTCAATAACAATAATATCAAGTTTTGATGTTTGTTGAAAAAGATTTTTTGAAATGTTGATAGTATCTTTATGACTGCTTTGTATCGTGCATCAAATACACACTTGCACCCACTCTGAAATATAATAAAATACAAAACGAACCAATAACTTCTGATTAAAAAGAAATTGCAAACTTAATGCAAAACTAATAGCGACACATATTTATTGTCTTGTCACCAGTCCCAAGTTAGTTGGGGGAAATTTTACACATGCGGTTATTGGCGTAATCTAAGTTTTTCTATTTATATAATATATTATACTCATATCTCTGTCTTTGTCTAGTCTGACAATCACGATGACTTCTGTGCTGCCTGTGGCAAGGGTGGTCAGTTGCTGATGTGCGAGACGTGTCGCTTGGTCTACCACCTGGATTGTCTGAGACCTCCGTTGACCGAGGCACCCAAATATGCCTGGAGCTGTCCAAAGTGTCTGGTCAGTGGTTACTTCAATGTCTTTCTTTGTCATTTGTATCACTTTTTTTGTTATTTTGCTTCATGATGTTTTGAGGTTTACAATTTTACAGGCCTGACAATCTATGTGCTGTGTGTTTTTGTTCTTCCTAGTGTAAGTAAAAGTGCTTTTGAGGAGTCAAGTTATTATTAAATGTTTTGTTAGTTTGTCAAGGAATCAGTTGTGCCAGGCAAGTAAAGACAAAAGTCCCCCTGGGATGAATAAAGGGAATTTTTTTATTAAATTTTTTTTTTATCATGACTTCCTGCAAGGCCATGAATCCTCTTTGACTTTCAATTAAGGCCCCTGTGTAGTGTGGTAGTACCATATATAGACTTGCCTCTTTGGTAAAATTTCCATAGTTTCTATAGCGGTTGGGTGAACACATGAGGCTGCAATACCATGTTGTCTGGTCCAGATATGATTAATACTGAACAGTGTGTTGCTTCTTGTACCAAACAAGGTTTATTGACACAGTGGGCTGATCCCCTGCTTGATCCATGGATTTTCCAGCTCTGTATCAGGCCAGGTGTACTAGTCGCGCAACAGACTTGCACTTAACCTGGATACGTTTTACCTGGGTCTTCATATCGATGCCTTCTGCCTTGTACACTGTCCTCGGCCAGACACAGCTGGTCCCTACACTGTTTAATCATAGTTCTAAAGGGAACAGATAACAAACAAACCATATAGACCAGCAAAGGAGGATGAGCTTACTGTGATTCAACACATTTATTAGTCATGCTTATCCTTGTTCTGTGTCGCATGATTTGTTTGTGACCTTACTGTTGTTATATGTACGATATGCCCATGGCTATGAAAGACACTAGGTAGATTTCTTCACCCAGGCACCAAAATGTCAAATATTAGAGGAATGGCATTGTCTTAATTGTGCTTATTTTGAATTTGTTAAATTGAATGTTTCCACAGGTATCTGGGAAAGGATCTGCTAATCTCAGCGATGAAGCTTTGTCGAGAGTACATGCATACATTGGCAAACGCATAGGTGAGGGTCATGTGTTTTATCCCTCTGAGATTAAGTATATAAAACGGAAAGGACCAAAATATACAACTGTAGGGTTGGATAGCCAATACACAATTTATTCAAGAAAACGCTTGTGTCGTGAATATAACCAAGCTGTCAGATTGTTTTACAGAGACTCATTCAGGAAAAGACCAAATGTTTCACAAGATGTATATATATATAAAATCTTTACAAGAATATAATAATATGGCACATTGCATAATAAATATTGTACTCATTTTCAATCTTCAATCAATAGTAAGACTTTCATTTCATTTGATCATAAGCATGTCAATTTTAAAATTACAGCTTTTCTCAATAGCATATTATACTTTTTGTATCCTTAACATCTTTCTCTTCACTCATATTTTTGTTTGAATGTATTGAAATATATTTCCCAGCCAAAGAAGACGAGAGGAAAAAACTCCAAAGGAAAGGGGCTGAGATCCGCAATGAGAAATCGTTCCTGGACAGTCGGTCGAAGAAACTGGAGACTGAAATGAAGGTAGAGTTATTTTTATTTTGTTATAAATTTTACAGGGGGTTGATCTCCTGTTTGACTTCAATTCTTGATCCAATTCACTTCTAGTCTATGTTGTATAGAGCTGGCCTTACACTACTGCACTGTGGTACTAATGGGAATGGATAAGAGAACGAGAGACACATTTTTGTAATAGTGTTCTTTTATCATTGCATCAACTGTTTGTTTTCAGTGTGAGGTTTGCTTGACAGATTTCACAAACCTATTTTTTCATCTTGAGTTTTTTTGTTTGTTTTTTCAAATGGCAAATATGGGCATTTGTAATCAATGGTGGCTTCAAAAATCTCTCATACTTTTACTTTCATCTCTCTCTAGGATCAACACGAGTCCAAAAAGAAAATGGAAGCAAAAGAACAATTGTCAAAAAAGGAACTGAATCAGCTATCCGAGTTGGTGAAGAGTGTCAGAGCCAATCATTCCACCATTCTCTCCCCCTCCTCAAAGATGGGTTTGAAACCATCCGTAGGATTATCAACTATTGCAGTAAAGCAGTCACGCCCTCTCACGCCGTCACTGTGTGTCCCGTGCACCATCCCTGTCAACGAATCTAGTCACAAGAATAGCGCTGGGTTTATGGGCAAGGAGTTGAATATCAATCAGGTAGATTCTTCAAAAGAATCCGTAATAGGAGAGGATAGAGTTTTGTTACAATTTAGCCTGTCCTCAAAGCAAATTTCTGATACAGAAAGCAGGTCTTTGAAGAATGGTACAGAAACAGTAGATAGCATGACAGTCAATCCATTAAAAAGGAACTGTACCAGTCATGCTCCGTCAATGTCGCTGGAAAATGTAATTTCTTCATCAATAGCATCGAGTACTTCTTTGCCGTTATCGTCATCGTCATCATCGTCTCTCACTGTCACAGCTTGTGAAGATCCTTGGCCACAACCCGTCATCATTTCCGAGAACCATCTGTCTGTGTCCTCGTAGTGGAACCATGTGTCTGTGTCTTCGTAGTGGAACCATCTGTCTGTGTCTTCGTAGTGGAACCATCTGTCTGTGTCTTCGTAGTGGAACCATGTCACTGCTACACGTAATGAGAGTGGAGATGCCTTAAGATAATTGATTGTAAATACTGAAAGCTCACCTTGTTGTTATATTGGACTGACCTCACACTGAAAATGTCAGACGTACCTTTTTTTTTTGTGTGTATGTATTTTGTTTTTGTTTCAATTAACTTTAATATTTAAGTTTGTTGTTGATGTTGAGAAGTGGCTTTGTTGAGGTTCTTGATTTAAAACAAAGTCTCTGCAAAGTAATTGACTGCGAAATGTCTGTGAAAATAGGAGATGGGGTTCCAGCTGTAGAAATATAAGACAGTGGTGGCTGATGGCTGATGGCTGATTAACTCGAGGGTTAAGTTGTGGCAGGTGAAGCAATGGGTGCAGAGCTGTAGCAGGCCCTGCATCATTTTGGTACTATTTTTCATCTGTTTGTTGTTATTATTATTGTCGTCAGTGTCCACTCCACAATTATACTGTAAATGTCTGTCTGGTTGTCTATTCTGTCATTGTGCCAACCTTGACCACTGAATGCTATTTGCCAGATGCTTGTTGGTATAACATTTGTCATCCATTCATAGACTCCCACCTACAACATGAATCTATTAATCACACTATATATATATTATTACATATATTATATATGGACAGTGGGCTGATCCCCTGCTTGCCTTAAAAATCTTGATCCATAGATTTTCTAGCTCTGTATCAGGCCATGTGTACTAGTAGGGTACAGACTTGCACTTAACCTGGATACGTTTTACCTGGGTCTGCGCATTGATGTCTTCTGCCTTGTACACTGTCCTTGGCCAGAAACAGAGCTGGTCCCTACACTGTTTAATCATGGTTCTAAAGGGAACAGATAACAAACAAATATATATTATATATATATATGATAAATTTTGAGACTAGGCAAAGGGAGAGTCAAGACTGACCATCAGCACGTATGTTGATTATGTCTGTTTGATGTAGCAAACGGGTTGGTTAACACCCATGAATAAGGGAAAATGGTGAGACATATATTGGGCCTCTGTCACAGTCACTGATTTAATGTGTTTTTTAAATGATGATGAGAAAAATTGTACAAAATCAATAATTAATAAGTGAGAGAAACAATACACACGTGTTGGATGATAAATTAATGAGGCGGGCATAGAGAGCATCACATGGATGTAATGTGTGAATTGAAGCGTGAAATGGGAATTGTTTTACACAGTGTATGGTGTTGTTACAGTTCCACCCTTGTGTGATGGTAATGTTCAAGTGATAAGATTGGTTTCAAACAATGCATAGTGTATATATATACACACAAAGTAAAGGTATTGGTGGTTGTATCAGGAATGGAAATGTTACTGTATGAGATTGGTTTCAACCATTGCATGGCATATATATACAAATTAAAGGTATTGATTGTATCAGAGGTGGAAATGCTACTGGGCTGTCTGTAGGAGATGGCGTTGATCTGTGAGTTCATCTAAGTTATCTTACCTTAAGTAAAGGCATTATCACAAATTCAATTGGAAGGAATGAGGATAGCCTTTCCCCAGTAATGAAATATGCCTTTTGTTTTTGTTTTAATTATTTGTATTTTTAATCATCATGTTCTGTCACTGTCATGAAATTTTTCCATTTGATGAATAGCTTTGTTTTAATTTGTTAATTTTTTTTTTTACCCCCTCTGCAATATTTTATAATCAAAGCCCATGTTATGTTATGAATAGTGCATAGCTGTCAAATAGTACCTGGAGGTGAGGTGGCCTAGAGGTTAGGACAGCGGACTCTCATGGCGAAGGTCGTGGGTTCGAATCCTATCCCAGTCACTTCGTTGTTTTTCTTGGGCAAGAAACTTTACTTCAATTGCCTCTCTCGACCCAGGTTTAGAAATGGGTACCAGCTTGCAGCTGGGGAAGTGATCTGCGATAGAACTTCGTCCTATCCAGAAGGGTGACGTATTGTCTCTCTGTCCGCTTCACGCTACGGAAACCGGGGTAAGCACCGGCTCTATTGGCCACAATGATCGAAAGGACTCTACTTACTGACGGTCGAAGATGATGGAGGGCACTGAAGAAGAAAAAGTTGAAGCCTGTCTTTGAATAAAAAACCCAACAACAAATTGTTGCGAACCACGGTGGTAGAATTCCAAGCAAATCAAGCAAACGGTTTTCATATATTATTAATTGTATTACGAAAAATAGGATAGCAGTGGCAGTATATACACAGTCCATACGTTAACAGATAAGACGTTTGTGCAAGCAGTAAATAGCTGTAACACGTCATGTTTTGAGTAGAATTCAATGTCGAAGGATGTCAAAAAGGATAGTGCCATAATGTGCTAACAGTTCACGTACTGACTGTGAATTCGGGCGCAGGTTACTGGGTCTAATCAAATACCGCTCTTGGCCGTGAGCAGGACACGACAACATGCAATGTTTTCAAATCGACCAAATAACCCTCCCATAGTATTACTGTTTACTCTCCTCATAATCTATAAAAATGAACTGTAGAATACTACTAACTCCCAAGGCTTTTCATTTTCATTCTAATTATTGTTCAAGTAGATTTGTATCCGCCCCACAATTCCAATAACCTCGTGAAAATCGAATAATCGAACTGACGGTACTATCACATTAACAAAAGACTGGTTCAGGAAGTAGAATAAGAGCGATTTCTAGTAGTCGAATCTCCACCAAGCCCAGCCTCCAAAACTGCTCCAGCCAGGGGCCGTTTACACAGACCATAATACTACGTTAACGGATAAGACATGTGTGCATGCGGAGAGTATAATAATTCAATGCCCCAGGGGCCGTATGCACAGACCTTACTTATTGTTAAGCGCCTGTGAGCATTGCAAAATGGATACTTACTGGCGCTATACAAATGGATTATATTATTATTATATATATTTATATTATACTTTGTCTGATAAATCATTTGTGCACGCAGTGAATCACTATTATAACTACGTCACATTTTGAGTATAAGTGAATGTTGAATGACGTCAAAAATATATTCTTTCTTTCTTCTTTCTTGATCAATTTACCTTTTGTACCTTTCGGTGTAAGGCCTATGCATCATAAACAAACTTTCGCCACTGG
>JARFNW010202649.1:5714-15960 GCA_031763155.1 Dirona albolineata
CGCCCCCCCCCCCTCCCCCCCCCCCCCCCCCCCCCCCCCCCCCCCCCCCCCCCAAAACGACCTGCTAATCGAAAAAAACGATTCCATTTGTCCCCTGCAGTGTGAAGTAATAAAATGACCAAAAACTGGGGTAGGGGAAAGCCTATATGGAGGATAAAAAGAGCGATGAGTTAAGTTTTATGTTGGTACAGAGAACAAAAGCAAGAAACAAATGGAAACTAAAGAGTTCGAAAAGCACCAAATACAGCATGCCAAGTCAGAGAATGTATTACCATTGCAATAACATTGGAGCTAATTAACATACCCTTTAATATTATTTTGACTCCGACCATCCTAGCGTTGGCACGTGACCATTGCCATTTCATTAACCCTCTAGTGCCCAGGGTGTCTTTTCCCCAGACAAAAAAGTGTTAATTCTCAATACTCACATCAAATGGGTTCATGATTGAAACAATTCAATTTCCATCATAAACATTTTAATATCTGAATTACATAATATGACATATATTATCTTATATTGGGCACTTGATGATGCTGTAAAGCAGTATGATAGATTTGTCATAATGGGCACTAGAAAAAACACTCCAAAAACACTCATGCAATATTGGGTCTGGCAGAGACTAAGGACTAAACAGAGGCAACATGAGTGCCCCTAACCCTAACTCTCGCCCTAACCCTAACCCTAACCCTAACCCTAACCCTAACCCTAACCCTAACCCTAACCACATTGCTTATGGTGGCCGAGTGGTTTTGATACCGGTCTTGAAATCGTAAGATCTGAGATTCGAATCCTGACTGAAGCACCTGACATTGAGTCCAGAAAAAAGTCTCTTTTCACATATTTTTTTTTCCTCAATTGACTCAGGTGTGAATGTGTAAGCCAGCTATAGGCAAAGAAAAATATGATTGTATTATTCGTGACAAAAAAAAAGACAAAAAAAGAGCAAAATAAAAACTTACTTTCCGGGGCCATTGGTTGTATTAGTAAGCTAAATAGGATTTAACCTTGGAGTTGGGGCGGGAGGTGGGGTAGGGCTGTCCGGGACAAGACTGAATATCTGACGACAAATGGGTATTAATATGGGTTTAAAAATGTAGTGCAATTTCGGACTAAATATGCATGGTGCATTTTTTTATACAAATATTGTTCCGGGAAAAGATTAATAACATTTCGGATCGGATAATCGCTAGTTTCCGTCAGTGTTTTGGGATAAAGTGATTTTGGTCAAAGCGTTTTCGAACAAAGTAGTTTCGGACAGAGTGTTTTCAAACAAAGGGTCTGCGGGCAAAGTATTTTGGATAAAGTGTTTTTGGACTAAGCGTTTTCACAAAAAGTGTTTTCGACCAAAGTGTTTTCGGATAAAGCGTTTTCGAACAAAGTGCTTTCGGCCAAAACGATATCGGACAAAGTATTTTCGGACAAAACGATTTCGGACTAAGTGTTTTTGGAAAAAGGGTTTTTGAACAAATCATTTTCACACAAAGTGTTTTCGACCAAACTGTTTTTGGACAAATCATTTTCACACAAAGTGTTTTCGACCAAAGTGTTTTCCGATGAAGCGTTTTCGAACAAAGTGTTTTCGGACAAAACGATTTCGGACAAAGTGTTTTCGTTTCGGATAAAGCTTTTTCGGACAACGTGTATCTTATCTTATCTTATCGTGTTTCCTTTGTTTTTCTTTATCGACACTTGCTACAACGTACATTGCAGTCCATATATAAAGACACCTCCTTTCAGTGATATTCCGTTTATAACAACACCCCTTTTCGTGATATTCCGTTTATAGCTACACCCTTTTTCGGGATATTCCGTTTATAACAACACCCCTTTTCGGGATATTCCATTTGTAACGACACCCCTTTTCGTGATATTCCATTTGTAGCGACACCCCTTTTCGTGATATTCCATTTATAGCGACACCCCTTTTCGGGATATTCCATTTATAGCGACACCCCTTTTCGGGATATTCCGTTTATAACAACACCCCTTTTCGGGATATTCCATTTATAGCGACACCCCTTTTCGTGATATTTCGTTTATAACGACACCCCTTTTAGTCATGTTCCTTTGATAACGACACCCCTTTTCGTGATATTCCATTTATAACGACACCCCTTTTAGGGATATTTCGTTTATAACGACACCCCTTTTAGTTATGTTCCTTTGATAACGACACCCCTTTTAGTGATATTTGTTTATAAAGACACCCCTTTTAGTCACGTTCCGTTTATAACTACATCCCTTTTCTTGATATTCCGTTTATAACGACACACCTCATTGTAATATAGCATTCATTCGTGTTGAGAAAGATGTCTGTGATATTGCGTTCTCATCATTTGATCGTTTAAAAAATACAAAATAATATTATACATCATTGTTAACGTCATAACTTACTTTCTACTAGACAGCTGCACTTTTATTCAGCTACATCTTATTTGCTTGTTTGCTTGATGTTGTACCATACACGTAAAACTGTATTGTGTTTATATATGTGTATGTTGTATATTATAATGCTTAATATTACTTGACTATTTGTAGTATGTTCGTTGTAAATTGTATACACGTCTGTAAAAAGAACTCCCTTCATTGAGTTATTGTTATAACGCATAAAAAGGCATCTTGTGTCCCCTTTCAAGTAGGTAGTGAAAAAATATTGAAGATTGTGTACTATAATTTGTACGATGATATACTGACAAGTAAAGATGCTCAAGTAGCTTACGATTTCTGACTTGGAAACAAAGAAATATTTACTGGACTGTTTTTCGAATCCAGGAACCCCGACATGCAACTCATTTCGTATGGTCTCCAGACATACTTTGTTTACCAAGGGGCTTCGTATCGTGTTCGGTTTCATGGAGGCGAGGTGACCGAGTGGGTGGGACAGCGGACTCTCATGTCGAAGGTCGTGGGTTCGAATCCTACCCCAGTCACTTCGTTGTTTTTCTTTGGCAAGAAACTTTGCTCCAATTGCCTCTCAGGCATAGAAATGGATACCAGTCAGCTTGCAGGTGAGGAAGTTATCTGCGACAGACCAGCGTCTTATCCAGAAGGGTGACGTGTTGTCACTGCCCGCTCCACACTACGGAAACTGGGATAAGCACCGACTCTATTGGCCTCAAGGCTTGAAAGCACTTTACATTTTGTACCTCTCGTATGTTAGATGTACATTGATAAAGGGGTAACCCGAAACGTTTGTTTACTGTGTTGATTATCAATCGTAGAAGCCTATTTTCACTGTATACCCATTGAGTTTACCTTATTGTTTACCGAGGAAATTTGACACCAGAATTAGTCCCGTATTGTAGGTAGGTTAGAATATTTTGTCATCTTGTACTTCATTCTTTTTTTTTCTTTTTTGTTTGTTTGTTTTGTTTTTTGTTTTGTTTTAGAATTGATGTTTTCTCTTTGTTGTTCTAATAAACACTCTGTGCAGATGTATAACCCGTGTTGATCAATTTCTTGGCAGGTTTATTAAAACATCACGAAGCTGTTGGTATGTTTATGTTTTGTTTTGTTTTTTGGTTGTTTAGATATTTTATTTTATTTTATTTATTTTTAGTTTTTTGTTTGTTTTTGTTTTTTTGTTTTTTGTTGTTTGTTGTTTGTTTGTTGTTTGGGGGGGGGGGGAATTTAGATTTGGGATTGTGGAAATCCATTATTGTGGTGTCGGTTACTGAGAGGTTAGGCTTCCCGGTTCGAGACGGTCAATACTCAAGTTCGAATCCTGGTTGTGCCACCGATGATGAGTATGGGAATATCATTTTACATTAGATTTCCTTACCTGTGAGAATGGGTGCTCGGCCCTACGGGCAGGGATAGAAATTGCCATCATGTTAGCATTATAAGCCTAACAGGCTGGAATGTTATTTTACATATTTTCCCTTAGGACCTGTGAGAATGAGCGCTCGGCTACGGGCAAAGAAATATATTGTCAGTATGTTAGTATGATGAGCCTAACTGGCTACTATACTGTATGTCCCACAAGAAGTTGAGAGGGATATTGAATCACATGACCTTCTAGATAATTGATATACATTCGTTGAGCCTGCAGTACTTTATGGAGGAACGGGCTATAAACCAATTATTCTATTTGAATGCCTGCTGGGAGATAAATGATGTTAAGTCTGTGAGCGGACATGAGCGGGGAAACAGACTGTATAACCCATCTTTACATTTGAATCCCATGGCCTTCTTGGGGATAAATGATGAGATCCGGTACTTGTACCGGGTTACTGCCTATGGATATGAAGAAGTAAAGTCCTTTCGAGCCTTGAGGCCCATAGAGCCTGCGCTTATCCCTGTTTCCGTAGCGTGAAGCGGACGAAGTGACAATATGCCATCCTTCTGGATAGGAAGTTGGTATCCATTTTTACACCTGGGTTGTGTGACGCAATTGGAAGAATGTTTCGTGCCCAAGAAAAACAACGAAGTGACTGGGATATTATGATTCGAACCCACGACCTTCACCATGAGAGTCCGCTGTCCTAACCACTAGGCCACCTCGCCTCCATACTGACTATGAATCCACCTTCATTTGTTATCTTTCTAACACCAACGCCCTGGTCAGTTCGTCATTTACATCAAAGCATCGCATCGATCAGTGAGATTATGGTCTGACACATTTTAATATTGGATTTGTCAATCAAAGACGAAATTATTTTGTTGTTGTTGTTGTTGTTGTGTGTGTGTGTGTGTGTGTGTGTGTGTGTGTGTGTGTGTGTGTGTGTGTGTGTGTTGTAATACAGCCAGTGAATTACTATATTACTATAATTAAATTATAATGACATCATGTTTTTGAATAATTGAACGCAATGATACTCAAAACATGACGTCATTACATAATTGTAGTGATTATCTAAAGTAATATTTAGAAATGCTGACATAAAAAAAACAAGGAGCCAACTGAAAAAAAAGAGAAAGAAAATTAATTTAATTTTGTCGACGGGCTGAATTTTTTTTGGCGAGATTTCAGCGCACATCCAGAGCAACCACTGTAACCAGCAAATAAGTCTCTAGTGTTGGTATGAAGAAGAAAGCAACTAATAATAAATTAAAAGTATGGTTTGGAAACAAAAACAAAAAAACAAATCAGAGAATCAATCTTAGTTAATGGCTGAATGTTGAGAGTCACGTGAGAATCTCATATCACTTGTCTGCCACTACTGCCATGAAAATAAAAGATAAAAAAAACAGACTTCAAATAATTTTCTTAATTTGAAACGAATCGAAACAACCATCAAACTCGGTCATTCGTGTTGTTGACATTCCCTATTCCAGTTTGTGTTGTTTCATCTCATTTTCCTTTTAAGATGAATGGTGTCGTTTCAACGATAACAAATTTAAAAAATCGAAGCCATCTTGTTTTCTTGTGATGCTGAATGTTTACATTTACATCAGCGCCTGTCTTCAGTCCATACATAAACTGTTAGCACATTTTGGCACAAATCATCTTGTATTGAATCATACGGAAAACATGACATAATCACGTCATGTATTTAGTATAAATCACTTCAATAAGATCATCGTGCCAAAATGTGCTAACAATCTACCACAGGTCTCCACCGTAAAATAAGAATTTAGCTTTGTAGAAGCGACAATTCACGATGTTGGTGTCATAACCTTCACCAAACTGGACCAGGGGTCAGCTACCAGTTGTCCTGAATAGTCTGGCAAACAAAGCATTTGACCTACAACTAAATGGTGAAAACCGTTTGCTTCGGTTTTCAATTTTCCACAGATTCACAAACAACTTTCCAATGGTGAATAAGGAATCTCATCATTTTTTTGGGGGTACTTCCCGAATAGCAAGGTCATGTTGCTGGGGAAAAACTTCTAACAGTCTGCTGAAGCCAGTGTCATATGACCATAATATATGCAGAAAATGTATGATTTTCGGATAAAGATTGAATTTGAATATATTACGATTATGATGCTATCTTATTAATATAAGGGGAAAAAGTGCAATCGTTACTTTATATTTTTGTTGACAAATTTGAGGTAGGGATTTTTTTAATGCAAAAAATGTGTTCAAATAGGCAGTCTCTACAAATGAAAAATATAAGTAGGAGACCTGCTGAAGCTTGACGAAGGCCTTTGGCCGAAACGTTGTTGTTTTATTTTGTCCTGTCTCTCATAAGCCAACATATTCCATATATATCAATCTCTACAAAGCATCCACTGCATGTACACCAATCTACAAGACAGAACAAAATGAAAGCCTGATATTTTTTTAAGTAAAGTTGTTTTAATATAACCTATAATAAGTAATATTAGAAGTAATTACAATCCATCTGATATTTTTTAATTCATTGATGATTTTGGTGATGATGGTGATGATGATATCAACAATACGTAACATTTCATAATATGCAACAATATGAAAAATTTATAACATTATGTATATTCATAATTCACTTGGCTACTGAATGACATTACACCTATGTATGTTTCCATTTGGTTTCCAAGAACAAAGAATGCTTGTTCTTCTACTTCTAGTAATGCTAGAGCTAGCTTTGGATGACCAATTGGATGGAGTATGTAATCCATCCCTTTTCCTTCTCTGGGAACCGCGAGTAAGGGAACCGCGAGTGGTGTGTTAAAATGGTATCATTACTTATGTGTGATTCAGGGCACTTGGCAATAATTATATAACAATCAAAATATTTCTGACTTTTTAAAATTATTTCTTGTTCCCGAGAGCAAATAAATCTGTCCTCTCCATAGGTTTAATAATGGTCACAATGGACACTGCATTGCATCCTGCCGACTAGAGCTTCCTATACAGCCAGCGGGTGCTGATCCCAGTTTCCATGTGAAACGAACAGCAATGATAGTGTGAAGTTTTTTGGGTTCCCACAGGTAGCAAGGCCCCTGAGTAACGTAAAAAATCATGCGCATTCGTGTAGTGGTGTATGTCTGTGTGTGTAGGTGTGTATCTGGCTCAGTAACCATCAAGATTTTTCTCTCATTAAAAAAACCTAACAAAGTAATACCACAATAAAGAAAACAAAAGCTGTTCAGAATAACAACACGTTGATGATAATGATGATGATAACAATGACGATGATGATGACCAAAATTATGAGTCAGTAACGGAAATTGTAATATTTGTTATCAACAAATGCAAAACTATGTACAAAAACGATTGATCATTTAACTGTCCGAGGAGGCAGTGTCCCTTTGTCGTCTACAGAAATCTACGTCGCCGTCATACAGTCCTCCACCATGAGGAGTAAGGGGCTGGATAAAAATCTTGTCTTTTGTTATTCCATTGTTTTCATGATTATCGAAATAACAAGTCTATCAGTTGATGACGGCAGTGATGGATGACGATGGTGATGATGATGGTGATGATAGATATGATGATGGTGGTGGTGGTGGTGGTGGTGGTGATAGATGATGATGATGATGATGAATGACGATGGTGATGATGATGATGATGATGATGATGATGACGACGACGATGATGATGATGATGGATGACGATGGTGGTGATAGATGATGATGATGATGATGATGATAATGAGGATGATACATGTAAAAAAGATAAAGATGGGTTTATATTCTGTGACCCTGTACAAGCACAGGCGCACATCAAGCATATTTAAACTTAATGTCAGTAATGGTAAAGATGGCAATGACGATGAAAACAATAACAATAATCAGTAAATCATAATTACGATGATGGTAACATTGTCGATGACAACAAAAGCAAACAACAATCCGTTTTGATAAGTAGATCAGATCGTTATGTAATGAATGATTGGGGTGGGGGGTGGGGGGGGGCACGTGCATGGGGTAATTAAACATCATCAAATATGAATACAGTAAATAAAGTAATCTGAACAGTTTGGATTAATAATTCATGATGGTCTTGGTATGGGACGTACAGCATACACATCTGTCAATAACAGTGATTTGAAGATCAGGGGAAATTATAAAAATGTGACCAAGACATAATAATGATGGTAAAGATGATAATAATAACAAAGATCAAAGATGATGATAAACTGGACATGTCAATGCCAAGATTTTGAAGACCGGGTGAAAATTGTGTGCGATGGTGGTAATGATGATGAAACTTATAATTTTTGTGAAACATAAAAATAATTTTTTTAAGATAAAATAATAATAATGATAATAATAATAATAATAATGATAACGATTGTAATAACATCAATGCAAATTGAATCAACAACAGAAAATATGAGATTATCTTACAGTTATTCCATAATATCCAATACATATTATTCATAAATCATCTATTTTGTTTTGTTGTCTTTTTTATTGTGATGTGTCGTTTGCATTTTACATACATTGCAGCTTTACAGAGATAAATGACAAGCGGGTGTCTGTAATGCAATGGTGAATGTGGTCTCCTTGGTATGAGAACTGGGAGGTCCCGAATTCAAATTCCAAGGCAAAACAATCCTCCTGATCATTTTCTGAATTTTCAAACCTTGTCAAAGTCACACGAGTCGTTGGCTTTGGTGATGGCTGCCGTCAAATGGTTGGGACCCCTTTTGGTAAAACACATCCACACTATGAACACACATCTCCTCTGGAATCAACAAATTGTTACGATTGCCCAAAGTTACAATTAAATGGGACTGGTGACAATTAGTAAGAGATTGTTTTAGTCAAGGGAGACACCTCTCTGTAATTGAAATCAATAATCTCTCTCTCACTCTCTCACACACAAACTCTCTCTCTCTCTCTCTCTCTCTCTCTCTCTCTCTCACACACTCTCTCACACACAAACACCATGTAATGATGAATTATGGGATACCCTACCAGCCTCTGTTGCCTCAAACCAATACTAAACTATAACCCCACATTCATTCAGTCCCTACTACCAGCAGTGTGAGGGGAGGGACAGGATTCACTTTTAGAGTCCTGCCAGTCCACACAGTATTTGCGGTAGACCCGATACGGGGTTACGTCAAAGTCATCAATGTCCACAGGCGACGTTCGGTTGGGCCTGGTGTCAGGGGCCATCCCCATCATCCATCGGCGACACGACTCAGTCTGTGATGCTGTCACGTTCTGGGAGAGCCAAGACTTGTGCCAGGTGTAGAGTCGGAAGTACTTCCTCTCGGTGACACGTTTGTGGCACTGTTGGGGCAGGAGGGGGGGGGGAAAGGGTGGGGAAAAAAGTGTAAAAGAAATTTATTAATGAAAAAGGAAAAAATTAAACAAAAAGAAAGGAAATGAAAAAGGCAAAGAGTTAATAAGACAAGTTTTCAAAATAAATTGTCACGGCCTATTTAGTATGATTTGGTTAGTGTAACGTTTCTTGTCGTGTCTGTACCGTTTGTCAAGATTTTTGGTTATTCATATTGCAAACCATGTGAAGCGCAAACTACATGCATTATAATTATCATCATATATTATAATAATAATAATCATTTTGACGGAGAGATGATCCCCTGCTTATCTGAATTGCATGATCCATATTAGACTTTGAAGTTCTGTGTTTTGTCCATACGCGATTGTTAGACTTCGTGCACCGACAGACATCAGGATTTTCATCCCAAGAAGTTTGGGAATCGTCTTTAAAAACCTGGGTATTCGCCATTAGTTGCCTGCGATCATTCATGGTCAGGTTTTAGTCTACTACCCCAACTACCATCATGACATCTACCCCAACTACCATTATGACATCTACCCCATCTACCATCATGATATCTACCCCATCTACTCACAGCTCTGGTGCGTGCCAGTCGGTGGGGCCTGAAGGTGACCTGTCCAGTCTTGATGACAAACATGTGATTGGACGAGTTGTGCTGGAACTTGACACTGGTGTTGTCTACCGTATGGACTCGCCTCGTAGCACCTGACGTGGAAAGGGGTAAAATGGTATTTTTTAATATTTATATATTACATATTGCCTATATGTTTTTGTCCACAAGGGCACTTACTTTGTCTATAGGGTATAATACAAGAAAAAATAAGACTAAAATAACCCAAGCATAAGCCGTTAAAAAAAATCTGTGTGATTTACATCACTGCGAAATTAATAAAAGTAACAACAAAACCAATAATAAAAACACCAACAACAATAATAATAATTCTTTCTTTATCAATTTCCTTTCTACCTTTCGGTGTAAGGTTAAGTGTGGGCGAACTTTTGCCATCGATCTCTATCCAGTCATCCTCTTAGCATCCAAATAATAATAAATGGCATTTATATAGCGCTTATCCACGATCATCACCATGCTCTAAGCGCTTTACAGTGGCACATTT
>JARFNW010202760.1:0-11843 GCA_031763155.1 Dirona albolineata
CCTTGGCCCTGGTCACGATGATCATGTGACCGTGAGACGATTCCAACCAAATGTGGACGCGATGTGGCTCCGGCGGTGTATATGACTATGACTATAGTATAGTATAGATAGGAGTCTAGAGATTCACAGGATCTCTCTATAGTCTATACTAATACTATGACTATAGTTATAGACGAAAAAGAACCGCCTTAAAATGATTGTCTTTTTTATTTTTAGTGTCAATTGGCACCGAGTGACTCGGCCGGTGCCAATTAACAATAACACTGCAAAGCGTCAATTGACACCGAGCGGTATCGAGGCACTCAGTCAATAACATAAAAGTAATCGTCAATTGGAACTGCGTGGAATCAAAGTTACTGTTATCCATCAGCATCGTGTAATTGTAATTCTATTCGTACTCTATTCTAATAAATCATTTTCATTTCTTCAACAATTTTTATCTTGGTTTGATTAGCTTTTTATACAATCGATATAATTGTGACAGTGTACCTCGATACCGCTCTGTCAATTGTGACGGAGTACCTCGATACCGCTCAGTGCCAATTGACATTTACCTGAATTGGCACCGCGTGACTCTGTGCCAATTGACGCTTACTAAACCTGTGTTATTGTCAATTGACACTGAGTCACTCGGTGCCAATTGACGCTACCCTTTTTTATAGTGTATGGTCTAGGCTCTAGATGGAATTCTTGGACATGGCAACCCAAACTCAAACTGCTCTATCCTAATCCTTGGAGTTAGTGATTGAGTGCATCTTTGTTGATGATAGATTCTATCTAGCCAATCTAGCTCTTTTAAAAAGTCTTTAATTAACTAAACTTTTAAACTCAACATGTGCGCCACAGAGATGCCTACCTGTACCTATTGTCTGTACTAACTAAGTATGGCAAATGAGAAGGAAAAAAATGGACATGCGGTTGGGATTTGTAATCATAGTGTTGTGAGTATTTTTGTAAATGGAGTTTTTGTTCTTGAGAAGTTTCACCCATGGCAGTTTTTTTTTTTTTCTCCTCTTCTATTGTTGGATGAAGGAAGGAGAACCTGTAGTATTATTTGTGAGGGTGACTCTTTTTCATTGATTTATTATTTTATTTAAAAGCTGTAATGTTAATAATGATGTTAATGTCAACATTTCACTTTCAGATATGACGGTCCTTTAGTCGAAGAAGCAGACTTTTCAGCAGCTGTTTCCAATGGACCAAAGTCTGTGGCTTACACGCAGTGCGTGGAATGGATAACATCACAAATGTCGTCTTTCTGTAAAAGCGATGAAAAAGTATCTGCAATTCAAGGTATCAAAAAGGTTTTAATTTCATACCATACTTACCAATTTTGGTATAAAGGGCTTTATATATTTACTAATATATCCATTCTCAAAAGCTCAGACACACAAGGGATCACCAAGCTTTGTTTTAAAAATGATTATATAAATTAAATAGTTTTTTTGCTGAAAATTTGAGAACAACATAGTTATTTCATTAAAATTTGACAAAGTATCTCTTCTTATGTAGGCTAATGGATATTGCATGCATCAGAGCCTTACATTGATTTGCTTGAGATCAAAAGTAATGTCAAATAGCCCATGAAAAACTCATTAATCAGCTGCCACAGTAATATAAATATTTGAAATCCTCAGGAAGTAATGCTTTTGATGTGATAGAATCAATGTCCTTGCCACTGCTTCCAAGACAAATGTTTTGTTTTATTTAACAAATTTGATTTTGATTACAGGTCCAAGTGATTCAGAGTCATTTCTCATGGAACTTAGTGGGTTCTTAAGAGAATTTTGTGAGTATGGTTGTGAAGTGAATGATGATGTTTTGTTATTTGAAAAATATGATATGGATCAATCACACGCATTGAACAATGGGGGGGTGGATGAAATACTGTGAAAGTGAGGGAGGGGCATGTTGCATTTTTTTCTGTCTTTGCAAATTGTTATTTTCAACTTGTTTATCAAGTACAATAGAAGAACTAAAAAAATGAGTTTGTACTCAGTGTCTGAAGATAAGCTCAATTGTGATTTTCTGATGGGAATTTAAGGAAAAAACAAAAATACATGCCACACATGAATATCTCAAGGAATGAATATATATTAATATGTGATGATTTTTTTATATTTGTGTCTTTTGTTTTCATTAGCATGTCCCTATGAAGGGCTTACCAGTGGTCCTATGGAATCCCGACTGAATTCCAAAGAAGCCTGTCTTCAGCTTTTGGGTAAGGAGATCCAGAATGACTAGCAGTTTAGGAAATTCAATTATGTGACAAACAAAACTGCTTCTTGTAATGTTGTAATGTAGAGCTATAATATATATCATAAACTTCCACACTCAATGTTTTTAAGGATACTTTCTAGCGTATTTGTGAATTATATATTTTTAAAAACTATTGTATATTGTGAGTAATTACCAATCATTTGCTAGCATGATAAAGGAAAAAGCAATATATCATTTACTATTTATATATATTTTTTTAAACTCAAGATTTTTTGCTGACTGAACTTGCAAGCATTAAAATGATAGCTGTAAAGAAACCCTCAGCTCTGACTGGATCGGCTGCTCCTTCGAGTGAACCAGTGAGTTTTCATATTAAAAAGTCTTCTTCTTCTTCTTCTTCTTCTTTTTCGTCTTCTTCTTTCTTGTTTTGTTATTAATACTATTATTGTTGTTGTTATTATTATTATTATTTTATTGTCATTATTATTATTTTATTTTTGTTTTGTTTCAGTAGAATTTGTTTGTTTGACCCAACACTATTAAATCATGAGAATAATGACCATGGAGCAGTTATTGATGCCAAATAGTATAGATGTTAAGAGGAGGGAAATTAATTTCACTAACGCAATGACTGAGAACCCTGCGAGTTGATGTCAAACAACAAAAATATAAAATGAGTTGACTAATAAACCTGTGTGCATGGACAATAGCACGGGTGACGTTCATTTCATTTGTATTTTTTCTTCAAATATTTATAGTCCTAGTTTTGTAAAGCTTGTCATCAGTGAAAATCATGGAGTATGTGATTTGAAAGTAAAGATTCATGATGATATTTCAATTGATATTTTCAGATGGAAAGCGATGTGGCCAAGCATTTGAAATTGATGATGGTGGCCATCAAGTTTTCCAAGCCTCCCGCAAACATTACAACTTTTCAAATGTTCTCAAAACTGGAAGCCAAGGTAAGCTTTGTTCTTTTTCATTTCCGTTTAGTAATTGCAGTGTAGGCTGCTTGATTTACTCAGGGATTGACCACACAAAACTTCTGTCTTGCAGACCACAAATTTGTATGAGACCCAAGCACAACTCACTACTAAACTACTACACAATTACAAGAGTGACTTATTGCAGTAGAGAAAGATATTGTCAGCTGCTAGTATGATAACAGACCACTCAACTGAATGACCCCCTCTGGGGAGTTGAGAAGGACTTTGAATGACATGGCCTGCCTGGTTAAATGATGTTAAATTTGTGAGCCTATACTTGTATAACGATATGAATTATAAATCCATCTTTTTTTTATTCGTAACATTAGCGACGCTTGCAATTCTAATTTCAGGTGAAGGAGCTCATGTCCAAATATCCAGGTAACGTTGGCACGTCTCTGTTGAAGGCAAGACTATCCGAAAAGCAGTGGGCTCAGATCATGGAAATCAATGTTGTTTTATCAGATGAGTACAGGTTAAGGCGTGAGATGTTGTTGAAGAGATTAGACGTCACTATCCAGTCATTCAAGTGGTCAGACAAAGCAAAGGTAATTTACCATTCTATAGGGGGCAAGGTGTGATATGATTATTTCTAATCTGTAACATAACACGTTTTATGCATCAGTGCACCTATTTTAAGGCTGTTGCTTGCACTTGTGATTTTTGGAAAATGAGAAAGAAATACCATTCCTCTGAAGACAGAAACCATGGCCATTAATTTCAAGCTTTACTTCGACCTAAAATACTGCTTTCTCAAATGTGACTTCTTTTTTTTCAGTTCTACTTCTTCTCATGACATTTTTTCTGATCTCTTCTGTAACTTTGTTATTCATTATCTGACCATTTAAAAAATATTTTTATGATCATCAAATCTAAAACTAAATCTTTGCTATCAGTATCAATCAGCAACATTTTATGTTACATTGTAATTATATGTAAATGTGTTTAAGTTTGTATGGAATTTTATCTTTTTTTAATGTAATGATGCGCATTATTTTTATTTTTATTTCTTCTCCTCTCTTTATTTTGAATTAGGGCAAGGAGAACAAGATTGCTCAAGTGTATCAACCAATACGCACATTGATGTCTACCAAAACAAACGTCGGTGTCCCTCAAATTCTTGCCGCTAGAGATGGTAGGTATCTAAAATATTGCCATCGTTCATTATCGTGCATTGCAATGTTGAGGCAATGAATATGTAAATACACCCAAGCTGTAATGTAGCAACTCATTCTCTCCATTTGATGAACATGATTCAAAATGATTTGAGAATGCTGTGCAAGATGACGTTGATTTCTCCGCTTCAAGGGACAACTACTTTTAAGAAACTGAATCATTGACAATGTTTTACTGCTGATACTAGATGGACCAAAGAGACTTGGTGGGAAGTGTGAACTAAATTTCATCAAATTATTGGTACTTTAACATTAAGTACCCACAAACGAATACATAATTATTTTATAAGCTAAAAAGAATTGTGATGAGGCTGCTGGATGTCAGGTAAATGGAAAACCAGTGGTTTATAATAATCTAATGGCTGCCGGTATAAAAACAATGTGCAGTAAACAAACGTTTCAGGTTTCCCTTTTCTCAATGACACAATACACCTATCTAACAAGAATGGTATAGAGAAAATGAAATGAAAATGAGTAAAGCTCAGGGCTATGCACTAGCACTAGACACACCTTATTTTCCTGCAACTAATTTACTGTCTCTGCCTAGTTCATTCCACGACTTCTTAGCTTCATCTTATGGACTTATGCTTCAATAATGCTATTTTCAGCAGTGAGGCTATGCTTAATGCCATGCCCTATCTGAGTTTGGTTTGAAGCTTTGGCATATTTTTACCCCTTTCATCTAAATCCCATTCTTGGTATTCTTATTTGTTACCATAACATTCTTTTCAGATTTAACCAGGCTTCAGAAAACCAGCAGTGGTGAGGCCAGGGAGAGGACAAAATGTGCAATAAACAAAGTTCTTATTGGCAAGGTGGGTTTGTTTAAAGATTTCAATTGTATTAGCTTTTTTGTTTTATTTTGTTTATTTTTTGGTAACCTTTTGCTGACACATTGATTTGATCCGCTGATTTGTTCCTAATCTTATTTTATTTTTTTATTTAAAAAATAATAATTTTGTCTTTTTATTTTATTAATTAATTTAGTTTTTAAGTTAGGTTAATTGTAAAGCTAGAGGAAAATGCCATATTTATTTTAGGACACACAAGATGGTCTTAATCAGATTATACATTGTATGTTTCCATAATGTCAAAATGGTCCTTTTTGTGGGTAAGGTGGCTTGAGGATTTTGGCTTTCTGTTCCTTTATATACAGGTTCCCGACAGAGGGGGCAGGACATGGGAACTGGAGCCACCCCCACCTGAAATGCCGTCTTTCATGCAGAGAACTGCAGGACCAGGCAGGCCACAAAGTAAGTTATTATCTCTTGGAGAAATGTATGGTAAGAAGCTCTGGATTAGTACCACCAGCATCTACTCATATTTATTACACAATTCTTTCTGTACCTCATATATGTCACAACAATGGTCCAAGGAGTTGTGATTTTATATGAATATGCTATTTTTATTTGCAATCTATAACATTAATTTGTAAAGTATGATGAATAACACAACCAGCATAGATGCTACAATATTGACATTATGATCATAATGTCTGCTGTGTTGTATAGTGTAAAAAGTCAAATAGATCCTTTAAAAAAAATCACTCCAAATTTCAACCTCTGCCTAAGAATGATTGTCCTCAAATGTTATTTTTAATAGCGGACATCAATGGCCTGTCAAGTGAAATTAGTGCTGCAGTTGTAAATAGCCCAGGAGACAGATTGCATTTATAGATAGAAAGTATATAACATTATTTCTGTCTCTCTAGGTGGCCAAGGAGGAGGACGAGGAGGAGGTCGTGGTGGATATGATGGAGGAAGAGGAGGAGGAGGTCGTGGTGGGTACCAAGATGGAGGAAGAGGGGGAGGAGGAGGTCGTGGTGGATTCCAGGAGGGCGGAGGAGGCCGGGGTCGTGTTCAAGGTGGCTGGGGAGATGGCGGTCAGCAAACCCAGAGCTTTGGTGGTAACTGGAACCAAGGTGGGGGAGGCCATAGAGGAGGTGGTGGTGGGAGAGGTGGTGGTTATCAGGGTGGTGGAGGAGGAGGATATCAAGGTGGTGGAGGAGGAGGATATCAGGGTGGAGGAGGAGGATATCAAGGTGGTGGTGGAGGAGGATATCAGGGTGGAGGAGGAGGATATCAGGGTGGTGGTGGAGGAGGAGGATATCAGGGTGGAGGAGGAGGATATCAGGGTGGTGGTGGAGGAGGAGCAGGATATCAAGGTGGTGGTGGCAATCAAGGAGGGGGAGGAGGTAGGGGAGGGCGGGGTGGACGAGGAGGTCGTGGCAGATATTGACATACCTACTTGTAGCCTCGTCCTTGTCTATTACTATGTTATGAACGCTGTTCTTTGTTGATATTAAGTTCATATCCATCCATAAACTTGTGAGGTTGTTTATACCGATTTAGGTTTTAAATGTTTACAAAATGATATGTGAACAGCTTGACATTTGTCTGAAGTGACATGCTTTAACTTACTGTGGTTGATTTCAAATGGTGTCTGGGGTGTGATTTGTGTGTGTGTATTAATGGATATAAAGGGAAAGGGGGGGGGGGGGGTGCATTTATTAGAGTTGTGAGAAATTTTGTCATCATTTCAAGGAGGACGCTGGCTTAGTTTGGCTTGATTTTCATCCCTGAATATTTAATCATTACTAATGGGTAATTTTAGATTGCAATATTTTCTAGTTTATCGAAAATGTAAGGTTGGGGGTTTTTTTCCTAATGTGTGCATTTACGAGGTGTTCATGTCCATATTCCCAGGTTCATGATATTGTTACTGCTTTAAATCCTCTTGCTCCCATCGTTGTGACATGGCAATGTTATTTAGTATGTAGCCTACTTTAATGTCTGCCCCAACTTTTGAAGGTTATAAAAAGATACTTGTTATGAAGAGTATGATGTATGAATGTAATTATGCTTGAGAAAAGAAAAGTGTGAATTCCTGCATCCTTTTGTTGACAAACATGTGTGGTTATCCACTCAATGCATTGATATGAATAAACAATACTGATGAATTTAAAATGTGGAAGCGAAAGTCTTACTTTGTCTTTGTCTGTAATTTGGAATGAAAAAAGAAAAAGAAAAAAAGATAATGGTACAGTTTGAAGTGTAAAACAAATAACTTGTCAGTCGTTTTTACGCTAGAAGCTGTATTGTTATCTTTCTTTTTCACTTATATTCAGATCACAAGTTTCTGTACTTTACTTTATCTCTGTACATTTGAATTGTTTTTCTGTCAAAAATAACCAATCTACTGAGAGCTATTTAAATCTTGATTAAATTCTATTTTACAAGATGAGGAAAAGTTTTGTTTTATGTAATACTAATACCTTTAAAACTGTGCCCACAATTCTAGCTAATAGGTTCAAGTTGAAAGTAGAGTTTCTGCAATGGGACAGCGGCAGTATTCATGATTTGGGCTTGATAACAAAGAATTGTGGCAATAAATCTCAGTATTTGTGGTTTATTCAATATTCCATAATGTCAAGCTTTGTTTAAAATGAAACAAAATATGAGACAATGAAAGAAAGCAACAGAAATTAGTATAGAGACTTGAATAATATTAGACATGCTGCATAGTGTGGTAGTTAACCATTGCTTTCCATGTGAACTTTACTTTTGCTAAATTTGAATAGACTTAGCTACTCATTTCACTGCCGGGTGGACAGGGGGGACCATAAACGATATTAACCCACGCTGGGAATCGAGCCCAGGTTACCCACGAGGCAGTCAGTTGAGTCAGAGCTCTCTATTAACTGAGCTACTGGTCCTCCAATGATGGCAATGAAAGGGTTAAACCAACATGAACCCAGGCGTGATTCATTGATTCATAGAATGCACTCTGTGACCACTGTCTTTGGAGACAGGAGACAAAACACACGCTGCACTTAACATACATGTAATGTAATCTTCATATAGGACCAGTACTGCTTGTTTTATGAAACATAACATTACAGTTTTTTAGTCAGTATCCCTGTAGATGTGCAGGCTCACAGAAATCATTTAACCTCAAGTAGGCTGTGCCATTGAATATCCTAAGAGCAGCCTGTTGTTACTGTTAGGCCCATCATACTATATCTTTCTCTGCCCAGTCATCACTCACACCTGGGTCAAGTGAGTAAAACATGTGTAAAAGGTCTATTGGGCCTGTATTGAGGATCCAAACTTTTGTGTTGCCTCGCCAGTATCCATTCAACAAAGGCGGACAAATCATCAGAGTAAAAAAAAAGAAGTAAAATTTCCACACTCAATTCGAAGGGTATCAAAGTGTATAGACTTGAATATATTAGACATATGGCATATCATAATGTGTTATGTTTGCCATTGCTTTCCATGCTTAATTAATTGCTTTGATAATTAAGTATATTTTGCCTCTGGTAAAATTTCCAGATTCTATACTTGATGGGTGAAAACCTGAGACTTCAATATACCCTTGTCTGGTCCAGTTACATATGGACTGTGAATACAGGCCCTGGTCTCCAACCTGTATAAGTAGGGTATCACAGGGAACCTAGGGTACCACAGGGAACCGATAGCAAACAAAAACCAACAAATATAAAAGAATAATAATATGAAAACACATCTTTTTGTTTTTTGATGAAATTTAATTTTAATCAATGATTTTTTTTTTACACATCATATGTTCAAGTACAAACTTATTGCCACATAAAATGGTCAAAATTAAATAAATAGTGAGATGCTGAGTCACAAGTAATACAAGCCATCATGCTAGATACCGGCTAGATCATTTGTTTTTCATCTGTTCAATTCAAACGCTTTGTGATACATACATGAACCAAGACAAACAACACTGATGATAATGAAGTTTCAATACAATGACAATAATGAAAGCACTTCTTCCAAAAAACTACCTAAAAGTGCCAAAAAGTATAACAGTAAAATATCACCTGAATTCAAATTCACAGGAGCTGATTACCCACCTGCAATTAAGGTATATAAATTAAAATTATTGTTCCAGGTTTGGCATGTTACAATCGACATAAATTTAACGATATGGTGGTCCCTCTCATTACATTACAAAACAATTTTTCATACTTTGCAATAAATCTGGCAAAAGGAATATCAATTATTTACAAATGACAGAAATTTTTGTTTATTTTAGAATATGTTTACTGCCATGATTTGAAAATATTTAGGGATGCCAGATATTCAAAGCAAAAGCAAAAACAAAAAAAATCCCACAAAAGACTGAAAATCGTTGTTTAAAATAAATGCTCATATGGATAGCATTTTATTACTATTATTTCATATCCCTGGACGTAATCGCAGCAATAATAAAAATACCTGAGTATTGCAAAGAGACTCTTATTTTAAATGGTAAAGTTTCCATGACTCCTCAATGTAACAAAAAAATTATAATGATTGACAAATCACACATATATATATATCCACAAGCGTAAAAAAAATGAAAACAAAATAAAAATTAGCAGTGTAACTGTAACAACTTTTAAAATATTAGACAGTTTATATAAATACAAAACATTTATGATGAAATGAGAATTTGCTGATGGCGTATGAAGGCTTTCATTGGAAAAAGTGTAGTAGTTAAAATAAAACCATACCAACCTACACAACAAATAACATGTCAAGTGGGTGTATTCATGTTCAAAGCTTTTGCCCGACCGTCTAAAATGTTTTGGAAGTAATAATCAGTTTGTTTAAATAGATAGACTACACTTTTTGCAATGAACACCTTCATATCACATATGATGCCAACATATAAAGGATTAAAACCAAACATCAAATTTTTTACAAATATTACAACACACCACATGCTATGTCATTTCTTTAAGATTACCTCCACCCTTCATTTTAACCTTTTCTCTAACTTGTTCATATATTTTGACTATACAGTCTAAGCATATTTCATACTGATATCAAATTCATGCTTTCCACGATTCAGCGCCCGAAATAATTTTATATCAATATGATTATGACACTTCAATCTCTCAGTAAAATCTACTTTGGATTCATCTGAATGATTTATTTCGCTGCCAGAGAATGTGTGGTTGTCTTATAATTCTAAAAATGATGCAGTTTTCTCATTTGGACCATTGAGACTCAGATGCAAGTTACATTGGTAAATTAATAAATTATGTGTTGCAATGAGGAAATAACATTTGCACTTATCAACAGTGTACAATCATTCTGTTGAAGATTAAACAGTCTTTCAATTTTTGATTAGGATTTTTAACTTTGATGACAATATTGGAGCTTCCAAAAACCATTTTACAAACGATATCTAAAAAATAGTTTGAAACATTACAGAGTTAGACAGAGAAAGCTGTTTGCCATAAAAGCAATAATAGACTACCCTTGGTCAATGAACAGAGTATGATAAAGAATAACAGATTGTGATGTGTTCATTGACGTATCATCATCTATTTTATCAGTATGGCGTACGTATATAGCAAGTGACGTATGACGAACAGCTTTTCCTGAATAAATATGGCCTAAAACAAATACTCTTTAAACATTCATCCAAAGTCTTTTTTTTTTTTTAATGCATAATTAAACAAGATTGCTTTTCAACTGCTGCGAGTATCATTAATCATTTTATGATAGAAAAACTCCACTCAATTTTAAAACCATTGGTCATGTCATGGCATTTATTTATCATCAAATCATCTTGTAACAAAATAGAGACAATGTCGACAAGAAGAAATCAGTATTCTGTACACAGCATGAGTTCACAAATCTATACACAAACTGATTGAGTGCGATTGTCATATATTCGTTAAATGTAGACTTGTGCACTGGCCAAACTATCCATAAACGGCTGTACAACAGAACTGGTGGCAAAGTAGAAAACCAAACCAAACGTTAGCGAGATGGGCAAAGCAGGGAGAGCTTTCCTAAAAATGGCAAGGAGAAGAAGTGTACAGCATAATCCCTGTGGAAGAAAAATGGGGAAATTATAAAACATTTTGAAAACAAAAACATAATTTTAATTGTAAGATCAGGGGTCTATTAGCCTGTATCATACTAGCAAACTGACATTTGGCTGGGTCCTCATTCACACCTGAATCGAGTGGGGAGAAAAGAGTCTTTTCCCAGGACTCAACAACATTGATAGCTTCAGTCTGACAGCCTAACCACTTAGCCATCGATGCCACAGTGTCCTGTCCAGCGTGACAAATCACCAATCATCAATTTAACATTCGAGAGATTTAAAAAAAATCCCAAACCTAAATAGACCTGTAGCAGTTACCCAAAATTTCAGTTTCACAGTTTTTCACTTACAATTAGGATGGCCACAAAGCAAGCCAGGGTTGTATTCCAGTCTCCATTTGACGAGGCCTTTCCGACCAGCACCCCGTAAAATATAAAATCGCCAAGACCCAATTTGACTCCACCTGCAAAGGGAAGTAACAACCTTGAAAATTATAAAATATAAAATGGAGACAGTTCAAAACATTTTTTTACTTACACCCAGGCGGGGGGGGGGGGGGGGGGGGGGGGGGGGGGGGGGGGGGGGGGGGGGGGGGGGGGGGGGG
>JARFNW010202869.1:0-26039 GCA_031763155.1 Dirona albolineata
CCCCCCCCCCCCCCCGCCCCCCCCCCCCCCCCCCCCCCCCCCCCCCCCCCCCCCCCCCCCCCCCCCCCCCCCCCCGAGGGCCAGTGACGCCCTTGCCCACACCATTACAGGTTCATATAGGCTCATATGCTTTATATATCCCCCAGCAGGCAGTTTTTTCTATATTTCTCTGCCTGTAGCCTGGTACTGGTACCCAACACCGGAGAAAATAATGTGTGAAGAGTCTCAGGCCTTTGGTAAAGAGAATTGAATTGAGTGCTGGTTTTAATTCTGTATCCGGTCTTCTTTTCTTACAGGTCTGTGTATGAGTATGGTGTCAGCCACCGTCCAAATCATTAAAGCGGCCCGAGACCTTCTCCACGACCCAACCAAGCGCAAGCACAAGGATCGGATCTCACTGTGTGTTGAATCAATATCGAGGACCGCCTTCAGACTCAGGGATTTTCTGCTTTCGTATGACTTTGCCGCCGCCAACCCGACTGCGAGTCCTGCCACCTCCACTTCTGCATCCACCACCGATCGTGGCGATGATAAACACTTAACTGTGATCAAGGAAGGAGAGATATCCACGCCATTTCACGCCACTAGGAAGAAGAAGAAGAATAAGAACGAAGAGGAGGAAGAGGGAGAAGAGGAAAAGCTGGAGAAGAAGAAGGAGGAGGAGGAAGATGGTGAATACGAAAAGACTTTGACGAAACGAGACAGACACAAACACAACAATGACAGCAGTCTGGATAGAAAGCATCAAACATCTTCTTTGCTATCCCCTTCGGCTTCATCGTCATCTTCTTTAGTAGTTGACAGACTCGGTGCTGTACATACGTCATCAAACACTCCATCTGCCAACAAATTATCAACATCGTCACCGATATCATCGCCTAAATTATCGTCGAAGACGTCGTCATCGTCCGATTCAAAAAAGAGACATCACCGTAAATCGTCATCGTCGTCAAGACATTCGTCATCCAATTCTAGTCCAATCGAAAGCCAGTCTCCACAACACAACGTTTCCGCTTCATCTTGTGTGTCTTCTTCAATGTCGAATGAAACAGTGCCACCATCTCCACAACCAACAACGCTTTCACCATTGTTACTACCACAGTCATCAGCGGGCGCTGCGGCACCATCTTCCTTTTCTCTACCACCATCATCTTCATCACCACCAACACCTTCCTCATCCTCTTTACTGCCTCCACAACCATCGACATCGTCTTTATCATCATCATCAACATCATCATCTTCATCACCTCAAACGACTGTAGAATATATACAATCGTCGTCGTCTTCTAATTCTAGTGAATCTCTGGACGCTTCAGTCAGGAACATGAAACAGGAATTTGTTTTGCCAATTGATGTTTTGGATGGTACGAAATCAGAAAGGCTGTGACCCCTGACTTGTCAAATGTCCCGATTTGTCTGGGGACGTCCTGGATTTTGAAATTGAAAATGACATTATATGCTTGGTTTGTAGTATGATCGCAAATGACCTCAATGTTGCGAATTTATAATTTTATGACTTGTCAATAATGTAGAACAATTAGTTTTAAATTTCCAAAGGTGTTCCAAACATTGGATGATATTGAAATTGGGATTTACTTATCTTATTAATGAGTATCAAAGTTGAACATATAATTTCTTTTTTTTTCTGAGCCAACTTTTTCGAATAGTAGGGTCACAGTACAGGGAAAAAATTCACTAGATTAATTAACTCAATAATAGGCACACTACTTCCATTTCATGGGCAGTGTGCCATCCTTTTAGATATTGTATATGTCTGTGTGACTTTTTTTTTGTTTGTTTTTTCGGCAACGGGTTAATTGCCAGCTTGGTCTGTGTTTTTGCTGCCATTTTTTTTGCTTCATTTTTATTTCTAATTTGGACTGCATTGGTAGTCAGCCCCACAGTCGATTCTGTGAATTCCTCATTGGACCCATGCAGCTTCCGAAAACAAAAATTTTGTGGTTTCCAATCATTGATCCTGATTTTAGAGGGACAAAAATATAGAAGAATCAATTGGCGGGAAGTGTGCACTAAATCATACTCCAAAATGGTGGCAATTTAGCATTATGTTCCCCGAAATGAGGCGTAATGATACTCAATGCTATTCGCCTATTATTACTGACGGCTATTGGCAGCCATTTTTTTACTTCATCAACTTCGGTTCTACATTGGACTGTGACTTCACATTTACCATTGCCATAAAAGTTTGCAGATAGCAGTCCTTTGTTTCTATATTTAGACCGCCCACGAATCCGGTTAGACTTCTTGGTTGATTGTCTTACAGGTGTCTGAGTGTACTAATGTCTTTTTTATTTCCATTTCATTCTTTTATTATAATATGCCTAAGTGAAGCCTACATAACAAAATTCACCACAATAAGGTATCTTTTATAGTTTCAGTAACATTTATGGTTCCAACTGTTTTCATCTATTTATTATTATATTTTCAAAACTGATATACACACACATATATATATATATTATATATATACTGTATTCGTTCTAACTATCAGACATGCTCTACTAACCCCTCCCTTACTTTTCCTTTTAACTTTGCTGTGGTTGAGACGAAACGAAAAGTGATACAATGAAACATTTGTGATTATTTGATAACTAATTACAAAAAAAACCCCAATCAATTAAAGTTTTGAACAAAAGCTTGAATCACACCAATGGAAAAACGAAGAGATAGACTTCCAATCTTACGATGCACGTTTTTTAAGGTTTGGGTTTGCGAGTGATGCCCATTGGTGCATTACCAATGTTAAGTACCTAATTGGTGCATTCGCCATCTGTTTTGCGCGCCCAGGGTGTCAATTAGAACGAATACGTTATATGTATGTATATATGCAATATATCTATGTTGAACTTTTGATAAGTTGGTCTTTTTTTTAGGCTCCTCCAAGAAAATCAACCAACTCAGTCATTGACTATATGTAATGAAGAAAGAAAAAATGTTACTTATACTGTTGCAATAATTTTTTTTCTTTTACAATTTACACCATGTATTGGTCACATAATTACTATTTTATCCTGTATCAGCAAACATCAACTCGTGATGCATGTAATAATGACATGTCCTGTGTTCAGGCCAAATGAGTCAGAAGTCAGAATGTTATTGGTCCCTAATGATTTTCAAGATAATGATGATAATAATGATAATAATAATAATAATAATAATAATAATAATAATAATAGTAATCGTAATAATAATTATCGTAATAATAATAATAATAATGGAAATTATTTATTCTGCGCCTACTACAGTTAGCAAACAGCTCTGTGCGCATCACAAAAGAAAGCATTTCTCAACTACAACAAGAGTACTCAAATTTTATAACTCATTTCATTGAAAAAATTAAGGATCAATGTGTAATGTAACAACTTTATTATCTTTTGTTCACTTTCGAGTGTTGTAAGTGTAAGCAATTTGAAGCTAGATAATTGACAACCAGGCTTTAAAGGGATGGATTGTGCTTTGAAGTATTGATTTTCATTTAAAAAGCAGATTCTTAGGTGGGCGTTGTCTGACTAACCAAAAGTAATAAATCGTTTTACTGGTTTGTTTCTTGATCTGAAAATATTGACATCCAACTCATTTGGTGTGGCAGCGAATCATGGCCCCCAACTAGTCAGCACTATTGTATTTTCGATTCTTAAAGCACCAACCTTTTTATTCTTATGTTGTTTTTGGTTTTGTTTTTTGTGGATGGTCATCCCCCTAACGCCTTAAGTAATAAAAGGAATGAAAGAAAAGATAGTGGTACAGCTTAAAGCGTATATATATATAGGCCTATATGTATATAAAACAAGTAACAATTACAAGAAATGTTACAGGTCTACTTAACTTACGAACGTGTAACAGGACACCTGGATTTGGTTCTACTTACCCCTTTTCCCCTTCGTCGTTTTGTTTTCATGGCTTGTTAGTCTGAAGAAGGGGAAATCTGAAAAGCTCTTGTTGTTATTGTTAGTTGTTTTACACTTGAAGCTGTATAATTATCTTTTATTTTTTCATTTATTTTTTATTCGGATCACACCAGCTTATGGCAGCCCTTGTTACTTTGTTCTAATGCCTTGTAATAGTTATAGTGATTGTCCAACAGTTTGGAGGGAAACGTCACTGTGTCTGTCAATGGTCAAGCTGTCTTGCATGGCTCTCCATCAGGTTCTATCTGAACTCTGCAGAGTTGAGTCATGAAACAGTCAGAGCACCAAAAAAAGTTAGCTGAAACACTGACGGTAGCTAGATCCAGATCTAGACAATTGTCTGTGTTTGTGTTACAGAGGAAATTCACATCGTCAACTCATGTTGCCATTGGTGCTTTAAGAGTTAATCATTTCCTCCTTCCTTCCTTCTAGTCCAAAGAATTATTGAGCCTATGCATATGTAGCAGATATAATCTTAGAACCTGGGAATTAGAGTTTTATAATTTTAAAATCCCAATTATTGACATTGTTTTATGAATTGCTGATTTTAAACTGACTAATATGATATACCTCTATATTTTAATCGCTTTGCAGGGTGTGTGAACACTACTAACTAAATTGCACTGAAGTAACGGCAATTGAACAGAAACGGATTTGAATTGAAAGTACACACTGTAATGGCATGGGTCTATAAACAGCCAAAATTTAAAAAAACTGGAGACAGGGTCTATAATGATATATGTTATTATATATACACAAATATTTTACATCATTATACATGTACTGCTATATCAAACATCAACTCGTATCATATCATGTACACTCTTGAACAGTTAAAGCCAAATTTGAGGAGACAGCAAAATTTTCACTATTTCGAAATGTTGAAACTGAAGAAAACAACTCTCTGTAGAGCTTATAAGGTGATGAAAAATTTTGTTTTATGGGCAGCGCAATTTATACAACAAAGTAATGAAGGCTGACAGAATCAAATAATCTGAATAAAAGGAATTAATGAAAAAAAAAGATAATGTTATAACTATAACTTAAAGTGTTGCCAAAAATTCATGTTACTATAACTATAACGCTAGTTTTTTTTATAAGTATAAGAAATTTGGCTATATCTGTTGTAAGAGTGTATTATATATTGTCTAGTTTGTAACAATTGACCGTCATCCTTAGTATAAAACCCCTTACATCCATTGCTAGCATAAGTTTAATTCCCACTGGTGCTGACCTTTACTGTCCTATCAGTGTCGATGAATTTGTCTATTAACGGCACTGCATTATTTACTTTCCTATTTCCTTCTAGTCCAAAGAAATGAATATGCCATAGCAACAAAAAAAAGTTAAATAAAGATATGGGAAGAGAGAGAATGTTTATTCTACTCCATGTTACCTCATCATAGTAACTGCATTTGTCCTCTCTATTAATGTAACTTAATATTTGTGTTTGTTTGTTTGGTATCTGAAAGAAGTGAAGAGACAGGGACCAGCTCTCAGTGAGAGAGAGAGAGAGAGAGGGGGTGGAAAGAGCATACACACAACCCACAGCATTTAGGGATGCAAAAGGTGTTCTCCTTCGATTATCTTATCTCCTAGACAGACTATTAATGCTGCCAGGCACTGTAAAACTCTAGATGAACAAAGAAGCAGTGTGAAGATAGAGGCCAGGGCGATTCACTGATAGTGATAGTGTCATCTTTCAAGAACCACGCCACCCCACACTGTTGTCGTCACAAAAGACTGAATCCAGAAGTATTGATGGTAGGTTTTACCCCATATCCACCTCTCAGTCATGACTTGGCTCCCTGACTCCCCCTCGGAATGGACCCCAAAGACAAATTTCCCCCTGGGATAAATAATAAAGGGAATTTATTTATTTATTTATATTTACCATCTGTTCAAGCCATGTGATGTATGAGTATGATAAAGAAGAAATTCACAGATGATGATGACCTTGTGGAAGACGTGTGTGACTGGTTACAATTGCTTTACAAGATTTTTTTTGTGGATGGTATCTATTCCCTTGTGCATCGGTGGGCCAAATCATCACATGGCATGGCAGTTATATTATGTTGAGAATGCACATGCAGCTGATGTGTAGTAAGTTTCCTCATTATAATAATATAAAATTGTACTTTCTCTGGCCATATTCTGGTTAATACTGGGACATCCGTCATATACCCAGTCTTTTCATCAAAGGTGTTTGCTTCCTGGTAACATACGTTTACCCAGCAACTATTGCATCATTTCAAGTCTAAGAATCGAGACGTCATTGCATAAATTGCAAAGATTGATTCTCTGATTCAGTTTGCTGTTTTATGATTTCAAACCAGTTGTTAATTAAGGCCTATTCTAATGTAGCTTGTTTTAGAAGCCGCAATGGTTTCCTAAAGCCAAGCAGACTTTGTTCTCTTTGAGGGCGCTGTCCGCACTGCATGTAAATGGTTTTTTTAAAGAAAATATTTTTAAAAATCCTCAATAGAGCAAAAACACAGATCCCTGCATGCGAGCACCTTGGCTAATTTTGATACCCTGATTTCAAAAATGAAAATGAATCTCTTTTTACGATCCTGTGTAACGTTTGTGGATTTTGTGTGCCAGTGTATTGTCAATTCATATTAATCCCCAGTTGCCCACGTGTTCAGGTCACCTAGGACACTCCTCGAATCATGCAGCATTGAGTTTTTTTTTTAAACGCCTTGCGCTGCATATTCTGAAAACACTGAACAGCTAGCTTCAGTCCGGCTTCTTGACAGCTTTCTGCCCTCATTGCAAAGTAGAAAGCAGCGGCTTTCAAAAACAGACTTTTACCAGACAGAAACCGTTGTCGAGCTGTATGAGAATGGTGTCTTTAGTTGGTTTGTTCTCTGAACCAACAAAAGACTTACCATGTCTCTTTTTTTCTCCAGCTAAACCCTTGTTTTAGGTAAATTTTAAATATTACTTTCCTCTCCAGCGCCGGTATTCACAGACCATACGTTAACTGTTAGCACACTTTGGCACAATTTTATACTTAAAAATGACAATGAATCTTGCAATGTTGTGAGTATAATTCACTGTAATATGGTTGTGCCAAAATGTTCTAACAGTTAACGTATGGTCTGTTAATACGGCCCCAGGGGAGAACAAATACCCTTATTCTAATCAACAAGCCCTCACTCCCTATACACAACGGCAAATAAACAAAAATCACTTTGGTCCCACAGTTGGCGATATAACAGGATTTCACTATGATAAAAAGTAAAGACGAAATTAATTTCATTTAAAAATCTGGATTTATTCATCATAATGATAATAATAATGATAGTAATAATATACATACAAATGTAAAAATCTTTCATGTAACACGTTTTACTACCTTAATAAATGCATATAATCATGATACATCAAATTATCATACTCTGGTTACATAATATCATTATGATCAGATACTTGGAAGCTTATGTTCTAAAATTGCCCTTTCTTACTTACCTATATGCGAGAGAAAAAAATACTTAAAAAATTTTCATTTCCAGTAAAGCTTGTGTGCATCAGAACAAAACCCAAACAGTACAGCAATACAGTCCCAAGTCACGTCAATTTCCATGGAAAATGTCTCAAAAATCATTTTGTCTGGAAAAAATAGACGTGATCATCTTTATATTCTTTTTACTCATGTATCATTGGGGACGTGACCAAGCAAAAACATTGACTTGGATGAAAATCAACTTACACAACGTCAACATAGGGAGGCCTGGACTGTAATAACAATATCAATAATAATAAATAAACAACAATAAAAACAATAGTAGTAATAATAACAATACTAATAATTATAATACATGGCATTTATATGGCGGTTCGTCCCATGGTAAGCAGGCTTTATGTGCTCCACAAGGAAGTTTAGGAAATTTAAATTAATGATTATATATATATATATATATTTGTAGGTACACAGTTTCAAAGTAGAATCCGCCAAGAGAGTAAGAGTATCGATAAATATACTTTCTGATTCTGAGAGTAAAAAATAATAGGAATAGGAATAGGACTCTAGTTTAATTTTCAAGCTTGTTTCAAGTAAGATCAAATCTGAGGGTTTTAAATTTGGGGGCCGAACAGGAAAAAATTATACTAAAAGATCTCCCTCCACTCACAACCCTCAGCCCACAACAGAGCGCTCTACTCGAACCCCAGCAGCATCACAAATTGGAAAAGACTTGCTTGTTCGTGAATGCATAATTCAACATTTTCAGGTCACTGTCAATATTGACCCTACAATTTCAACAACAAAAATGGAAAATTTGCAATGAATGAAAATCTAAGAATTTTCATAAAATCATGTTAATGTTAAGCTTCAAACTTGAAATTTTACCCAGAGATCATTGGCAGGTGTATAAGTCATTGCACTGATAAAGTAAAGAGCACCTTTCTCTCGGCAAAAGAGATTTACAACCCACAACCAATGATGATATTAATACTCTTAATGTCGATACATGCAATTAATTATTTTTTTTAAAGCGTGTGAATCCACAAAATGTTCTATCTGAGGCCCTTTAATGAAAAAAAAAATACAACAGTAAGAAAAGTTTGTTTTTGTTTTTTTAACAAATCCTAGAAATTACACGCCCAATTACAGCATAAATATCTAGACGTCTATATGCCAATAGCAAAAACAACAGATACTAAATCTTTTTTAATTGATCATTTTACCAAAACTGGCCTCAATTAAAGGTGTTTCAATTCATCAGTATTATTGACCTAGAGGATTAATAAGCTGAATAACGTGACAACCACCACTATACTTGTACAATTCATTGGATAATCCAATGAAACCTAACAACAAAAAACAAACTATGTGCTTATGAGGAATATTTTTGACTAACAACACCTTAGCAAGCTATGGAATAAAAAAAAATTACAACCTTGAACTTGAGTCATAAATTGACCCTTCAATGAGACCAGTCAAATAGGAGACAATTATAATAATGTATTATAGGCATGGGATACCTAAATAAATAATGTCAGGAACTATATTAAAATTAAAAACATGGCCCTCTTCAAAATTACTTTCCGTGAAGACAATGTAACGAGAATAATGGAAGTTTAAGTATAATATTATTAAAATATTAATTGCCTCTTCAAATTTTGCTAATGCCATACTGGCCAAAGTCAGAATAAGGCCAAAATGAAAACTGCCTAATATTCCTAAGACTACCTCCCTGATGAAAAAAGAAAAGAAAAGCGTCAATGGTGTTAACATGTATCATAAAATAAGGAAAATGACAGAAATATAAAACAATATAGCCTTTTAAATTTCAATACTAAGAAAAAGATAAAGTTTCACATATTCAGACTTTACGCTCATTTGGACTGGAAGCTAGACATATAAACAGACAGTTCTGTATAAATCTTTTAATTTATAGAATAATGTATAAAAATAATGTCAGCGTAAACCTTTCATGCTAATCTCAGTACTGCCTCTTTATTGTCAGTCTTAAAAATACTTAACTTACAGTCACTCCCACCACACACTTTAAACAAATAATTTGGTTAAACCGAAACATTTCAACCTTTCAAGAGATAAGCTAAAATTTTGAACGCCTTGCACCCTAACTGCTAATACAAGCCTTCCTTTCTAATGGGCCCTGTAGACGATCTAATACATCATGACAATAATCTAAACATTAAATTCAAAGATGGATTAATAGTCAAATAAAATCAATTTTGTGGATTACTCCCCTTTATTTTGGCACGTCGTTGGTGATAGCCCCAGCATGGTCTGGTCACCAGCTGAATGCCATCTCGACTAGATAGAGGTGTATCCTTCCTAAATGTAGCCGTAACATTACATTTTTCGCACACCGCTACTTTTGGAAATTTTGAATCCATGAGAAGCTAGAAACTGACAGGACATTTATTTCCACTGAACAGATATTCAGTACTATTTATTTTCTTTATCACAATTAATGCCCATTAAGCATGAATTAAGTCAGCACAAGATAATAAAATAAAAATTTAAATTAAAACAACAGTATATGACTGAAAACTTAAAAAATTATCTCCGATATGGTGAAGATCAATCCAGCGATGAGGTGCTTGAGGTCGTTTGTAGATGGCCAATAGGGCGCGTTTTGAGGTAAGGTGTTAGTTGCTTTGGGTCATAGTCATGCTTCGGACCATGTAGTGCAGGATGCCGCCATTTTGGAAGTAGGTCAATTCGACCTCTGTGTCAAATCGGAGCTTGGCTTGGAAGGTACGGCCGTCATTGACCTGGAAACAAAAATAAGATAGCGATAACAGATTTATAGTCCCCTATTCTTGAGCAAGTACAGTAGACTGGGGCAGTTAGATGCGCAATGCTTCATAAACAGTATGGGTTCAGGTTCCACATTGCCAGGATTTGAACTGAGTGGGCTGATGACACAGTTGTCTTGGTTGGATCCTTGATCCAAGATTGTATCCAGCTCTATATTCAGCAAGAGAATAGGTGTGAACTGACGTGATTTGGTTACCACTCTAGCAAAATGTTGTATCGTTTTTGTTTTTCATGTTGCAAACCATGTAAAGTACATTTATAAATGCCACTTATTATTTTATCATTATTATCATTAAGTAGAAGCGGCAGCAGCACCAGCAGTAGTAGTAGTTGTAGTAATGAAGTAGTAGTAAAAGTAGAAGTAGTAATAGTATTGTAGTAGTAGTAGCAGTAGTAGTAGTAGCAGAAGTTGTATTAAAATTATTTTCACTATCATTATCATTAGTATTAATATCTTTCTTTCTTTCTTGATCAATTTACCTTTTGTACCTTTCGGTGTAGGGCCTATGCATCATAAACAAACTAGTATTATTATCATTATTATTATATCAATGTAAAAACAAAGCAGTACCTCCACTGTAACATTCTGACCCGGTTTCGAGGTGTCCGACAGACGGATGGTGAAAGCCTCCTTGCCCGTCAATTGAAGAGATTCTGCGTTCTCTCCGTCCAAATACTGCAGAGGAATGAGACCCATCCCAACCAGGTTGCTGCGGTGAATTCGCTCATAGCTTTCCGCAATGACAGCTTTCACTCCCTGAATTAATTCAACAGGCAGAAAGGGGGGCAAGGAGAATTAATTTGATGAATGTTTAAATGAAATATTATATAACAGTAACAGCTTTCACTTCCTGAATTATTACAGAGAGGTGAGAAGGGAAGGAGAAAGAGACAAATGTTTGTTTGTTATCTGTTCCCTTTAGAACCGTGATTACACAGGGTATGGACCAGCTCTGTGCCTGGTCGAGGACAGTGTACTATACTGGGAATTTTACCAAGGAGGCAAGATAACTGTTTGAAAAAAAAAAGAAAAGAAACAGCTTTCACTTCAGGATAATGCAGGAGGGGGAAGGAAAAATTAAAATAATATTTAGATAAATGTTTGGATAAAATAAAACAAAACAGCTTTCACTTCCTGTGTTACTAAGAGGTGGGAGGATAAAGAGGGAACAAAATTAATGTAATGTAAGTAATAACAGTTTGAACAAAATTAAATGTAACAAAGTCTGTGTTCCATTTCGATGAAAATTGTGGTAAATGAAGGGGTAAGCATACACAGAGAAACACACATATTGAAGAGACAATGACATACAAATGCACTAGAGTCAATGACAAACATACAAACACTCACACGAACAAACACACAAACGGAGTGACATACCAACATCCAAGGGCCCTTGGCAGCCCAGTCCCTGGAAGAGCCTGATCCGTATTCCTTGCCGGCCAGAATAATTTGGGGTCTGCCATCCGTCTGGTAACGAGTAGCTGCGTCAAATATATCCATCTGATGGTGGAAACAAAAGCAATAGAAAAATTACCTCAGGCTCAAAAGTTATATTCTTTGTTTCTTAATCGGCAATGATAGGCTGGATATTGAGTCCTTGGGCAAAACCTTTTATACGTTATTCCTCCATTGACTCAAGATGCAAATGAGTATGTAGCTACAAACAGAAAAGGAATTTGTCAGAATGCTAGTACGATGTGCCTGGCAGGGGAGTTCATCTCTCATATTTTCTCCATTTGAACTAGTGAAAAAAATCAGAATGTGGCGTTGATGGTCAGGCTACTCGGCTTGAGATTGAGAGGTCCAGAGATCGAATCCTGGCAGCACTATGCTGAGTCCATGGGAAAGACTCTTTAAATGGATTTCCTCACTTGACAACAGGCTGAGAAAGTGTTGAGTGAGAATGCTGGTATGATGAACCCAACAGGCATGTGAACTTAGCAGGATACTCCTACGAGTTGAGGACTTTGAATAACAAGACCTGATGTAAAGTTTGTGAGCTTGTATATGGATGCAGGACCCTATAAATAAACCTTCATCTTTATCTCTGTCAAACTGACCTCTTCTCCAGTGGGGTGATAGACAGTCCTGGGGCCGGGTTTGGGCACAAACTTATTAACCAAGCGAATGTTGGCAAATGCTCCACGGGCCATCAGGGCATCGTGACCTCGACGGGACCCGTATGAGTTGAATTCTCTCGGGACCAAACTGGGGACCAAGAAGAAATAAAATAAAATAAAATAAAATAAGACACTTGTATGTCTATGAACATGATGGCAATTTTTTTAGATTATTTTTTTCCCCGTCTTTAACAATACCTATTTTGCCTTTAATTTTTATATAATATACATTCCCTCCACAAATTAAAATCACAACACTTTTTCTTTGCATCAAATAATTTAATTCCATTCCTTTCCAAAATTTGAGCTATAACATCTCTCTCTGTATCTTCTTCAGTCTACTACCACTACAACTACTACTACTACTACTACTACTAATAATAATAATAATAATAATAATATCAACAATAACATCATCAAAAATAACAATAATAATATCAAAAACAACAACAACAATAATAATAATATCAAAAACAATATTATTATCGCCTGATTGCTGTCCCTGGCTGGACTTGAAGTTAATCCCTACAACAAAACAAAACAAAACAATCAGCCAGAAAGGCAAGCGTACCCTCTAGCAGCCAGGTACTTGGCAGCGGGACTGTTCCTGGCGATGCTTCCTGCTGGCGAGATGTGGTCCGTGGTCACAGAGTCGCCAAAGTTGAGCAAGACAGCAGCATTCTCAATGCTTTGCAATGGCTTTAACTCTTTCTCCTGTTGAATGAAGAAAACAAGTTGAGCTAAAGATTGTTTTTTTTTTTAAAGAATTATTATTAGGTTTGCATTTTAACTTTCAACTTCCTTTCCGATACTGAGCAGGGGTTTCAATTTTATTTTAAATTTAACATCCACTGAAATTTTGTGGACAGACGATTTTGAAAAGGCATAACCTCTGTTTCCTTATCTGTTTCACAAGCAAAGCTTCGCCTGGTTTATAAACAATTTTTATTTTGTCTTTAAAAAAAAAAAGAACATTTTAAAAAGCATAATTCATGTGCCCAAAAAAATTGTGTAAACTCGTCATCTAGCCAAGCATTGTGTGAGTTATACACCGACATAGACAACCAACGTACATACCATAGTTTGGAAGAACGGAGGTGATTTGATGTAAGTCGACTTGTCATCCCAAGGATACAGCTGGGATTCCGGAGCCTGGAGCTGGTTCCATCTGGCGTTGCCTTTCTGGAAAACGAAAAACAAAAAGCCACTGTTGTCAATCAATCAAGTTATGAGAGAAGATTTATAGACATCAATACCAGTGTCAACCAGTATTGTAATTAAACGACGAGTCACTTGATCACGGAAGTGGTTCCGTACAAAGCACATATAAACAGATGATCTGATGGACTGGAAATACCACCACACTGTCGAGCACACCAAATTTTGCATATTCAATACCGTGTTGTGTAACTGTGGTAATAAAAATAAGTCAAAATTATAGAATTTGCGGAACAGGTTGGCATCTCAGCAGCTACCAGCCCAAACAAGCTTCTCTAACAAATCTGCCTATCCAAAGAAATAGACCCACCTCGATTTTGGAATAGACGTCCTGAAACATTCCTGGGACCACATACTGCTTCTCAACGGCCTGGAGGGGAAAAAAACAAACAGGTATTACACAATTATTTTGCTTGGATACATTTCTTACTTCTAAATCAAGAGATGAGAGAAAGAGGAAGAAGGGCGAGAGAATTGTTGGGTGGAAAGGGGGTGATCCACCAAAAATTGCTGAGATGGTCATTTCAATGTATCAAAAAATGGAATAGTAATAGGAGGGGGAAGAGGGGAGAGAAGAGTTGTGACTTTGAACAAAATATTACAAATGAAAATCAAACAAAAACTGAAAACAGTGCAGGGACAATGTGTGATACTTTCCTTCAAATTTCCAATTTTTTTCTAGTTCACATGGATGCTTACCCAAAGTCTCATTAGAAAAAAAACCAGCAGGCTTGGGTCACCTCATGAGAGGTTTCCATGTAGCCTTTGGGCAAGTTCGTGACCACTTGCCTCAACCAAAGGTGCACCAAGACGATCTGAACATGTCCTAGAGTGGCACAAAACCACCCATGAATTTGGCAAGGCAATTTTGCCCTTTTCTATTTTTATTTTTCCGGCCTCCTCGGCTCTAGAGGACCTTGAGTCCAGCCAGTCATGATTTAAGTGACAAAGGCCCACAGTCGAAATGTTATTTGTTTTGTTTTATGTCATTTCCTACTTTTTAAGAAGCTATACTTTTGTTATCACTCTTTTGATATTTCTATCATTTGGTACCTACCTGTACTTCCTCCCTGGTTGGCCAAATGTCTCTAAGGAAGACAGGGGAACCATCCTCAGATGTGCCTGGGGAGAGACAACCAAAAATAAAATATTCAGAAACATCTATCATTATAATGGTAAAGCATCAGACAACCACCCAGGTGATTCAAATTTCATTCAAAGACCAGGCAGACACTATCACCGTCCTCTTTGTATCAAGAAAAAAAAAATTACAAACAAACTGGCATTTTCATCCACAAATCCTTGGATTCCTCTTAAAATAAAAACCTAGAATTGCCCACAGTTATCTAGAATTTTTAGTCAGTTAGCCAGACCTACACTTACCCAGAGGCTTTGTTTCAAAGTCAATGTCCACAGTGCCTGCCAGTGCATAAGCAATGACCAATGGGGGTGAGGCGAGGTAGTTGGCTCTGGTCAAGGGGTGGATTCGACCCTCAAAGTTACGGTTCCCTGACAGAACCCCACATGTCACCAGATCACCCTAAGGAAAACGGATAATAAGATGTTAGTATGGGCAATACAAAAAAATGGGCATGGTTGTAGTATTTATAAATAATAACAACAATAGTATATAGCAGTAATAATAATAATAATAATAATAATAATGATAATATTCTAATGAAACATTTGAGCACAATTCAAAGAAGCTGAATAGGAGAGCAAATGTCATTGAAAAAGTTATGGGGCAAAATTTGACTGAAGGAAACACACAAACATATTCATATACAATCAGTCAGAGGGCTTGGAAATGAATAAGTCAGAAAACCAAGAATCGAAAATCAGCCATGTTTCAAAGTCAAGAAATCAGTTCTACGATCACAAACATGAGAATTAAGCAGTCACCAATATGAGCATTGGAGCCATCGTGTTGGAACAGGACCAGAGACCAGATCCAAATCAGGAGTCCGAGCCCGGAATTGCCAGAACCAATATGAGAGTTAGAACCAACAGAATAAAGAATGAAACTGGTGGCACGAAGTCGAGATATGGAACCAAGAATTGCCACAACGAAGAGAACCAAAACCAGCCAAACCCCCACACAAACCTTTTCTATGGCTTCGGCAACTTCATCGGGCAATGGTCCACTGTTACCAATGCACGTCATGCATCCGTATCCGACAATGTTGAAGCTGTGGATCGTAGAGAGAAGTGTGCATAAATTAGTTGGGCTGTCAAATTAATCATTATCAATGTCGTTATTCTAAGTACTTAAGAGCCATTAAAAAAAAAGAAAAAAAGACTTGGCTCACATATAGTTTCATTACAAGGTTAAAATATGCCCTCCCAATCCTTTTGGCCCATACAGCTAACACTTATCAAGGTTTCTGTATAGTGAAGCCAAGAAGGTGACAATTAGTCTATTACAGATTGCTTCCCCAGCCATAGTTGGTCCCTACAAAGTCTACACTTGGGTCGAGTGAGGCAATCAAAGCAAAGCATCTTGACCAAAAATAGAAAGGAAATGCAGAAAGCCAGACTCAAAACCGCTCGATTCAGGTGTGAATGAGTACCCTACATTATGCAAAGAAGTGTGTTAGTATGATGAGCCTAACAAGTCCCTCTATTGTATTCTTCCCCCCCTCCCCTCCAGTAAGTATGTCATACCCTGTAGAAATTCAGTAATGAAAAAAAAAGAAGAGAGTTACTGACCCCAGTTTTTCCAGGTAGGGCGTGACCCCACTCTCCTGCAGGTAGTATGTGACCACTCCACTTCCTGGGGACAGCGACGTCTTGATGAAAGGGGGGATGGTCAGACCAGCCTCCACTGCCTTCTTGGCCAATAAGCCTGTCAATCAGACCAAACCAAAGGGTATACAATTTATTAATGAACTTAATACATTGAGTTTTCTATCCATTTTGTTTTCGGGTACCTAGTGTTAAACCGCCATTACTTTGGCACAGTTCAGTGCGCACTTCCCACCAAGTGATTCTTGCCATCTAAAATCAGCTATGAAGAGACTGACAATATTATCTGGGAATTTCAACATTGTTTTCCCCGGAAACAAAGATATCTATACCATCATAGGATCAATACCAACAGCACCCAGCCCATATATGCAACAACAAAAAAAACTTTATCTCGTCCACAAGAGCACTTTGTCTTTAAGTATATTTACAAAAAGACTAAATTAGCCCAGGTATCAGCCACAGTGCAGCGCCGCCAATGTAGTCAATTAGAGTTAATTTTCTTGTCCAAATAAAAACCAACGCAGATCCCCCCCCCCAACCCCCAAATCATCTCTCCTCGACTCACCAGCAGCAAGCATGACAGACGGGTTGCTGGTGTTGGTACAGCTGGTAATGGCCGCGATGACCACCGACCCGTGACGCAGGACATACTCCTGGTTGTCCATGACGAATGGCACCGCCGTACTTTGTTTCTCAGCAGGAATGGCATAGCCCTGAAATGAGATGGGGAACGAAATCAGAATCAAAATCAGTCACACAATGGTACATATTTTTTGTTTACATTCAAAGTGGGAAAAGACTTCAAATCAAATCTTATACCCTTTTTATATATCATAACTAACTTAAAAAGTTACAAATAAAGAAAACCAAGTCAAACACAATTTGTTCCGGGAAGCTTAGATACTAAGTAATCTAATAGATTCAAGATTCAAGAAAAAGATGGAAATGTTTTAATTATTTGTTCCTGTAAGCCACAGACTGAGAGTTGCGTTCTTACCTTGAAGCCAACCTTGTTGTTGAGACAGCTGTTGAAATCAGACTGCATGTCGGAAACTGACACCTTGTCATGGGGACGCTTGGGACCCGAACAGCACGGCACCACTGTCGACAGGTCCAGCTCTACCACCTGAGACATATGACAATAGACAAATAGGTGAAATATTATTTTTCTTTCATGATTCTTAGTTTTATATACCTTTCACTCTTAACCCATCCTCTCCTGTAGTACCACCCAAAGGCCAGTGTCATTCAAAGATAAAGATGGGATTATAGTCTGTATCCCTGAACAAGTACATGTTCACAGACTTGACACCATTTGTCCCCCAGCAAGCCAAGCCATTCAAAGTCCTCCTCAATTCCCCGAAGAGCATACAGTAGAGCAGCCTCTTAGGTGGTACATTATACAAACATACTGACCATATCTTTCTCTACCTTTGCCTTTAGCCCAAACCCATTCACAAATGAAGAAAGGTCGTGTAAAGAGGACTCAACATTAGGCTTAACACTGCCAGGATTTGAATGCAGGATCTTGAGTCTGGCAGCCTAATCACTCGGCCATTAACTCCATAGCAGTTCAGGGGCCTCATCTATGGCCAATGAAGATTATCTGAATCAAGAATCCCAGGACAAACAGGTGATCAACTCACATATTGCCTCTAAAAAGCCGATTTCAATTATATCCTCACCAATCCACTCACCCTATTTGATACAATTTCTGTACACAACGCTACAAATCTCTCCAACCCTGTTACATACCTCAGAGAATACAGGATCCTGTTGGGAGCTGTTGAAGTCTCGGAAAAGATGATTGGCCTTGAGGTAAGCCTCTATCACAGCAATCTTGGACTGGTCTCGACCTGTGGAATAAATGGGAGATCTTACAATGATCCACAGCCTCTTATAGCTTATCCCTTGCAGCACCCCTGGTGGTAATTATCGCAGTGCCCCCATTATCACTGAAGAGATGGCGATTTTTATCATCAGGTAAGTAGGCATGAAATCACCAGTCCTAGAAAAAAGTATTGGAATACTAAACAAGAGACGTCACTCTGGAAATATGTGCAGGTGGATTCCAACACAAGGTGAATTTTTTTATGTTTTAATAACAAGAGCTATTTTCCTTGATTTTTTTTTTTCAGTCACAATGAGAGATTCTGATGATTATGACTATGATTCTCTACTAACAGTAGAACAGTCTATGAGGCGCATCATAAAACACTGACATATTTCTAGGTATGTAGGAGGAGGTTCATTAGAAAAATGTTGCTTCAACTGGTGTGGAAAAAACAATTCTTAGAAATGACAAAAAAGCAAATGGCAGCTGAAAAAAAGTATTGAGTTGTACTTTTGTTCCTTGGAAAACATTCTGCTGACACTCAACATACAAGAAGCCACTGACCTGTTTGTCGGAGGTACTCCAAGGATTTCTCGTCAACGGCAAAGAATCCAGTGGTGGCCCCGTACTCTGGACACATGTTGGAGATGGTGGCTCTGTCAGCAATGGACAGACTGGACACACCTGGACCAAAGAACTCCACAAACTTGCCCACAACACCAACTTGCCTCAAGTGCTACAAAGAGAAAAAAATATATAAATAAATAAATATTATATATATATATTTTTAAACAAGTTAAAATATCTATAATCTCCTTCTCTGCCATTGTCTCTCTTCCCCCACCTGCCCCCCCCCCCCACACACACACACTCTCTCTCTCTCACACCCCACCCTCCTAGCCTTGCTGTTCGGGAAGGAATGAATGCTCATTAGATCGGTAAATCCACATTTCATCATTAATTTGTGTAACATTTCCAAAAAACCACCTTATGCCGAAAGGAAATTGATAAAGAAAGAAAGATTTCCAAAATCGAATGACCTTCTACTTCTAGAATTTTTCATTATCAACAAACTAATAAACTTGTTTCTATGCCCAAACAGCCTACCTTGGTGATGGTGAGGACAACATCTGTCGAAGTGACTAAGGGATTCAGCGTACCCACCAGCTTGTACCCAACAACCTCCGGCAGCACCATGGAAATGGCTTGACCCAACATGACCGCCTCTGCCTCAATCCCTCCCACGCCTAGTAATGGGAGACAAACAAATTAAAGCAGTGAAACAATTTTAGTACGAAATAGAACGATTATTTATAATATACACAATATGAAATACAGTTTTGATGCAGTTTAGTGACAACTTCTCTCTGCCAAGTTATTTTTGTCCCATCATGAAGAACCAGCAATAAAACTATGACAATGACGATTGAAACTTTGAAATGACTTTAAAAAATTAATTTCAATCAATTTTTTAAATTTAAAAAAAAAAAGTAATTCCCACTCACCCCATCCCAAGACTCCCAGACCATTAATCATGGTGGTGTGAGAGTCGGTACCCACAAGACTGTCCGGGTACAGACAGCCTCCCTCCTCCGTGAACACCACCCTGGCCAGGTACTCCAAATTGACCTGATGCACGATGCCAGACCCTGGCGGAACGATGAACATGTTACGGAGAGCCTTGGCACCCCACTGTGGTCATGGAAAACAAAAACAAAAAAATCAAATGGTTGAAGCAAAACCTTATAATGAAACTTTTTACATTTTTAATCAAACCTTGTTTTTCTAGTTGGGCTGTTGTTTTTATTTTTCACAATTACTTTAGTTTTGCCATGTTTTTTTTTAAATTATCATAATTATTATCACTAACTACGCATTGAACTGAAAGTAGTTGAGCAGTTGGAAAGATATGATAAATTCTTATTGTCATTTAATGGTGTCACATGAAAGTATTGAAAAACAAAACAATGATTGACACATCGAAAAACAACTGATAGGGCAAGATAAGATGAAAGATATCTTTACTGTCCTTATGGTGAATTGAAATAACTGATAAAAGGAGCTCGAAAAAAGTTTTAAAAAACAAAACATTACATTTACATGTCGTACATCATGAACACAAGAAAACAGAAACAATAGCAAACTGACCCATTTTCACTTTTATACTGTACTCATTACTCACCTTCAAAAACAAGAATCTCTCCTTATTTCTTTCGAACTCCAGCTCCTGGTTCTTTTCTAAAGCATCTCCGCTAGGAAAGAAAAAAAGCCACAAGTAAAAACATAAAAAATCCACCCTTAAATGTAAAGAATAAAAATTTGAGAGAGTGAGAGAGTGGAGAAAGAGAAGAGAGAGTGGAGGGGGGGTCTTTTATTTTGATCCTCAGCCCTCTCTACATGGTTCCCCTAATCAGGGCATTAGTTTTCTAATCAAAATCTGAAGACTGATTTACATAATTCAAATATTCCATGCAGCTCTACACAAGACTCAATCTTTAGAACCAATGAGGTGGCAGCAATGTTCACTTGGTAATGAGTCGGTCTGCTGTTGTTAGCAAGGCAATAGGTGCTTCTGCCCCAATTTCCACAATCTTTTTTTTCCATTCTTGTTATTTGTCTCACTCAGGGACTGCAACATTTTCCTAATATTCAATTTTTTAAAATAGTTAATTCCATGACACTAAGATTCTACGTCATCTGCATAGCCCTAATACCCATTATAGAAATTAAACCAAACACTGAAAGGCACAATAGGTATTGATAAAGACAAAAGAAAGTATTCAAGATTCATCATTACCCCTTTGTAGGCAGCAAGTGGAATGGACATTCAGACGAAAGCACAGGAAAAGCTGAATGAGAACATAAATAACACGACCACTCTGACGACGATGACCCTGAAGACTGCATTATTGCGGAAGACTGTGACGACGATGATGATGGTGATGATGATGAAGACAAAAAAGATGATGACATTCCTGACGATTTATCCTTCAAGCCCGCTGCACAACTTGACGAACTCGCCCCGCCACCACCAGACGCTCTCATTTCTCTACGGGCCATTTTCTGGGCAACCGTTGTCGACCGCCACGGTAGCACTCTAGCACCAGTCCCGGGCGTTGCCGTTGCTGATGACATGGATGCTGACGGTGGTGGTTGGGAAGCTGCAGACAATTTGACAGTGGCAGATCCTCCCCCCGGGTTGGGTGTCAGAGTGGGGTACATTGGTTTGAAAGACGCAGCGAGGGAACTAGGTGTGTGAAAGAAGGAGAGAGAAAAAGAACCATGTAAGTAAGTGTGGCCATTTTTTTCCTTTCTTCTTATTATTACAATTATTTCTATTTTTTATCATTTTTATTTTTATTCAAAATTTTCAAAACTGAGTTAAAAAAAAAAAAAAAAAAAATTTGAAGAAAAAAAAAAAAAAAAGTATGACTTCAATTCTACCTTTGATTAGTATGTTAGTCGTGCAAAAGTAAAGAGAAACAATTGTGAAGTCAATCAAAAAGTGCACAAGTTTAGAAGCAATTTTCACTTTGTTACTAGACAAGATATGTGATAAACCCTCTTTCTAATCATAATTGCACATTTCCATCTAAATTATAACATATTATGTTATAAACACACATTTTTTTTTTGTTTGTTTGAAAGAGAGAGGTAAGGAAAATAATGGCCACTGTAGGATCTCACAAGGAGGCCATTCTAGGTCTATTTATAGACACGAGAACAGTCACTCTGGATCACTCATGGAAGGAAGAGGTCGAGAGTAGCGAAAGAATCAAAAAAGAAAGCTCCACAATTTGTGTCCTTTGTATGTGTGAGTGTCTATGTATGTATGTATGTATTTATATTTAGTAAATAAATAAATATAGATGAATATAAGAAGAAACAAAACAAATCCAGATTTTAAGGGATGTATGAATGAATGCATGCAAACATGTAATATATATATTCTTCTATCCTGTTGAAAGACGCAAAATTTATATTTAGCTATATTTACGCCTCCACATTCCAACTTGAGCATAAAAGCAAGAACATTCAAATCTTTCAAGTGAATCAGTCACATGTAATGATTTCTAGATCACAAAAACAGGCCAGGAAACATTTTCTTCCCAAGAAAGACATCAACCACCCGGGCAACTGAGTTATTATCTCGACGCCGATGAAGAAATGGCATGACACCAAAAAGTTTATGAGCCACTAGTAGTCTCATCTTTCTTCCATCAAAGAGACATCCGATTTTTTCATTTCCACAAGAGCACTTTGTCATAGTCCAAGGCATCAGCTACCACAATGTAGCAGCGAAAAAACACAATGCTGAAAGTGTGAATCAAACCACCACCATTCAATGTGATCAGTGCAATGTCTTAACATCTCAACCAAACACCCCCAAATGCTTCCAATCTATCTACTTGATACTGTTTGGTACAAGGTTGGTTTTATTTTCTAAGATCTTGGTGAAATTAAAGTACAGCTTCAAGTGAGGCAGAGAAAAAAAACAACGAGTACAAGAACCATTTGTTTTCCTTATCTCCAGCTTTCAGACAGAAAATAATTTCAGAATAGAGTAAGTAGGTTAAACACAAAAGCCAGCGTTTGATATATTTTTTTAACCTATGGAAAAACAATCCAAATGTAATGTCAAAAGCAAACCAGACTCGAACCCATATTGTTTGTGTGGATTAAGCACAATGCCTAACCTCTGACAAACAGCTGGGAAAGAAATCTGTGATAGACCAGTGTCCTATCTGTAGGGTGGCAAACCATCACTTTTTCCGCTTCATGTTATGGAAATCGGGATAAGCAGTAGCGCCATATGGGACAAGAAGCTTGAAAGGACTTACTTCACCTCCCAAAAAAGACATTTTTTTTAAATAAAAAATTTGACTATATTTTGTCCACAAGGACATGTATTATTAAAAAAGACAGAAACAAGTCGAGCGCAAGCCGCAAAGGAAGACAATGGGGGTTAATATTCTGACCAATGGAAAAAATACAATGCCAAAAGCCAGACTCAACCCCATATCCCTCTAGTTTTTTCCAATAATTTGAAAAAACTCACCATTACCGTCCTTTTAAACACAACCAGTCCCATCTAAATTTGTTCCTGGATATAGTGTCAATTACATCAACTGGCGAACGTGATCCACAAATTTTAATTGTTTAACGTATATTTTTTATAACAAATGAACATAAACTAAAGCAACTAATTTAAGTTGAAGATGTACAGTATAAGTTCAAAACAGAATTCCTGGCAATTAATAGAAATATTTCCAAATAAATATGAATTGAAAAGTATCCCAAGAAGACAACATTTATTTTGCATCGAAAATGCGATTAACTAGGAATTCAATCAACTATAAGGACGATGTTAAAGTTGTTAGAAACATAACAGAAATTACTTCACCCCTCACTTTTGTGATTAAGAATAGAATGGTGCTGCCTTTTTTTTAAAAAGTGGATAACCAATACTACACTTTCAGCCCATTTGAGGAAAAAGCTAAAAGTCTGAAATCAGACAAAATCTGAAAGATTTACACCCCTGAATTTTTAAGAAACTATGAATCCATGCAATCACCTAAAAAATATCATCGCAGATAAACTCTCTCTCTCTCTCTTACTCACCTTCTGGACACATCCACCTGGACGGAGTGGTCAATGACAAGGTCTGTCGGACATATAGGATTGATTTTCTCTGGGTCACCCCCCAGCCTCTTGACGGCATCCCTCATTGCGGCAAAGTCCACCACAGATGGGACGCCCCTGGAGTCAAATCAAAGAGAGAAAACTAACATGAAATCAAACACCATTTATATGAGGTCATGACAATTGCAATGATGTACTTCCTGCTTAAATGTTCATGACTTCCAAGTAAAAAGAATATTGGTTACAAATTCCATAATCAATATATAATATATGGATCCGCTGCATTCCGTTTCTTTTCTTTCGTTTCCAAAAAATTGGTATATCAAATCATCATTAGTTTGGTGCAATTTAGTGCTGAAGTACCTCAAGGCGTTTTGTTTGGGTCTTTTTTTTCAATCTAGAATCAGCAATAAAACAATGACAATGATAAGGAATTCTTAAATAGATTTTTCCTGGAAGAAAATATACACACAGTCGGAACCAGTATTCGAAATCCTGTTATTCCAAATTCCTGGGTATACGAAACAGAATTGGAAACTATATCATATATGATAATTGGACATCCCAATTTTTTTTTTAGCAGTTGGAAATATTTGGCATGTATGGAATTCGACTATATCAACATCATCTATATAAAGACTTTATGCCAATAGAGTGCTAGGGCCCCTCAAACTTACGTGAAATCTTGCAGAATGACCCGGGCAGGCCTGAATGGAATTTCTACCTGCTTGGAGCGATTCGCCTCCCATTCTAAGATGCGGCCAACATCTTCCTTGCGTACATGGAAGTTGTCGCAGTTGCGCACAGCTGACTCGAGAAGCACTCGAATCGAATAAGGCAGGTGAGCTAGGGGAATAAGGGGGAGAAAGATATAAAGATAAGTATAAGATGATAATTTATCAATCCATTCATGAAGGCAATTACATGCCTAACAAGTTATCTCTGCCTTATATCATCCACTACAACCAAACACTACCAGTAGTCTTACACACACCAAAAACAACTGGTACAACCACTCTGGATATAGATTTAAAAGATTTGTATTTGGCCTAGAATATGTAAAATACCATTTAGTTTTAAATGATTCCGTGAATGACAGATATCCAGAATTGAACTAGACGTGCAAAAGTCAAATTAATTGTCTACAAGTCTAAGTCCTTAATAACATACCATAGACACTAGGACTCTTTATCTAGAATTGTTAATTTGGTAACAGCATATCATGCGTTAAGATAAGCTAAGGGGGCTAAACAATGAGTCTTTATAATTGTTTTGGTTGGTCATCTAAACAACACTGCACAATATATTGTGTTGCACACGACCCAAAAGGAGTTTTTGACAGAATACACTGAACCCCTGGCTGCCTTAAATTTCTAATCTATAAGCTTTCCTTCTGTGTTCAGCCATGCTGGCATTTTGTGCTTGTATGCACTGTCCTAGGTTGAAAATGGTGATGGCCCCTTCAATGCTTTTCAATGAGTTTGTTTGGATAACAAAACAAAACAAAATAACAATCATAATCTTTACATCGTCATCTTGATTTATATTCTCTCTCCCCACCTCAAGTGAGAACTATTTGTTCATAAAAAAATATATATATGTCTTGTGACCAGACCAAATGGGCCGGCTGTTGGAATTTCTAGATACAAGAAACTGAACAGCAAACATTTTTTTCCCCAAGTCAGATATTTAAGCTTGAGTGCTGCATCACCACTTGGCAAAAGGAAATATAAGATTTGGTTTAATAAGAACTCCATACATACGTCAAAATTCTGACTTTGGACTCAGTTGAACTAATTGCAAGACATTATATCATCAGTGATGTAACACAAACGATCAATGATACTTGACCAACTGCTCAAATACTTATCAGTGTAATTTCTAATCCAGTACGGTGAATGACCTTTGACCTACCTAGTTTATCACCACCGACCTGACCTATATCAAAGTATGTGAACTTGCGACCTTCAACCTCCAATTCTTTAGTGGCTGAGGATAGGTAAGGGTTGTCTGGGAAAGGAAACAGGATATCAAATGTATAAACAACACAAAGGCAATAGGCTAAGGGATGATTGGAGTGATGATTCAGGGACAGAGGCGCAACAAACATTCCTACTATAATGAAAATTAATTACATTGGCACCTTGTGAAAATTGCACCAAACGCCTTTTACAAAATATCCATATCTGTCTCGAGCGAGAGAGAGAGAGAGGAGGAGGGGGGGGGGGGGGGGGGGTGTTTGAAA
>JARFNW010203092.1:0-15929 GCA_031763155.1 Dirona albolineata
TGACCTGGATACATTTGTATCTGGGTTTGCACATCGATGCCTTCTGCCTTGTACACTGTCCTCGGCCAGACACAGAGCTGGTCCCTACACGTTGTACTATAGGGAAATATAATAAACAAACTACTGTGCAACGCTCTGAGACGTCCACGCATTGTTGCATTAACGACAAGGTTGAGCCAAAAAACTGTGTTACCCAGAGTATACCACACAGTACAGCGATTGACACAGAGATTTTATCGAACGATTTTTCAAATTGTAAAACGAACACTTCAAAACCAAATCAAGCAATATTATGTTTCGCTTCCTAAAAAGGAGAGGGAACAAGATTGTGGCAACCCCAGTCTTTGAAGTAACTGGTGTAAAGGATGACGAGGAAGAGGACAGTGCCAAGAAGATTTCAGATCTATTCTTGGTCGGAGGTGGCGATACTGGAAATGACATTCCTCCATTCAAGAAAATCAACAAAAGAGTCTGCTTTGAAATGGAAAAGACTGCTGTCCAGTTCAATCGTGTACTCCCTGGCGGAGATTGTAGGAAAACGAGCGGCATATAGGCACATAAAGAACCAAATCATGGAAAGGAAAAAATAAAAGGCCAACTGTTTTTTTCATACTTGAGGCTGCAGTTTAGCCAACGCCTAATCTGGATTCATAATGAAAACAAATATTATTATGAAAGATTATATACTAGAGTAGATAGAAACAGGGGACATATGTATAATATTATAGGTATTGATAATCTAGACAAACAAATATCACTAAACTTAGAAAAAATATTATAATATAGGCTAGTTATAATGCGAAATTCGTTGTGGCAACCAGGTGATTTTGAATTTTGACTTTGACTCTTCAATTTCAGAAGTATGTTTTGGCATTTCCCGTTGTTCTTCGGCTGAGTTCGTCTCGTTAAATGTTGGAGCTCGGAGGTAAATTTAAAACAGTGATTATCATTAATTCATGTCGTGTTTCTCTGCTAATTGTTAGGTATTTAAAATACATTAGCTACTCCAATAACGCAGGTTAGAATGATACGGTTACATAAAGGTGTTATGGTGCTCGCGAAATCTTTAAAACGAACCCTTGACCATCCATCCAGTCAGTGATGTCGATGAAGCAAAGAGTTTGTGAGTTTGAAAGAGGAGGCACGCACGGACTGGCACTGTCAGTCCAGCCAGGGGATGCCTGTTGTTACTGTTTGCTGTTTTCGCTGGTGGGCATGTCTCAATATATCAGCAACAACAAAAACCCAAGAGACTAGAACTAGAGATACTAATACTAGTCAATATTCTCAAAAGTACAAAATTTGGGCTCTATCTCATACTCATACTTATAACTTATATACTTATAATTATAATACTAGATACTTAAACTTAGACTTAGACCATCTCCTCACTTAACTCTAGAGGCAGAGGCCTAGGGAGGAATAGGAAAGACCCTGTCTTTGCTGACTGGCTCACTGACAACTGAGGACTCTCTGTCACTAACACTATCTTGGTATACCATTGTTTAGCCATTCTTTGCCTTTTTATTTTCAGCAGATGGAGGAAGAAGGGTGAGCCATGTCCAAACTTTTAAAAAGCCTTGGCCTTGAGGCTCCATAGCCATAAGTATATAAGATCCTGCGCTTTTTATCCTTGTTTCGAAACCGGGGTGGCACCGAATCTATGACATTGGGCCTCAAGGCCAAGGCTCTAAAGTGTAAGGACTTGACTCACTGTTCTTCCTCAACAAGTGGACTGGGGTAGGAGGAGGACTTAAACTCAAACGCATGGTCATCTCGTTAGTTGAGTTAGGAAGACCTCAACTTGAACTCACCACCAATCTTTTTTGAATGAATTGTTCGTTAATGTCAATTTGTTGTTGATATTTTTTAGGGTCTACTTTCATTTTTGTTGAAATATTTCTATATTTGTAGGTATCTATTCAAGCCATGTCTCACTTTGATATTGTGAAAGGATTGAATGATGTTCGACTTGATGGACCCTCACAAAATGGATCATCGTTTATGAGATGGCAAAGGAAACCATCAGCAGATGAAAGCAGAGGTTTTGATTGCTTTACTTTAAATTTTGAATTTCATTTATTACTTTTTAAAGAATGTTTTTCATAAATATACAGTCAAAACTGTCTAAGGCAGCCACCTTTGCCTTCATTCCTGGAAAAAGTGGCTGTCTTAGACAGGTTTTCTTCTTGACTTTTTATTTAAAAAAATTTAGAGAATGAGAGAGAGAGAGAAACATGCGGCTACTTGTCTAGATGATTGTCCACTTTCAGAAGCTTTGATAACTTCCAACTTCTGTTTCATTGTCAGCATCAGGCTTTTTGACTTTAATTAAACATTTTTTTTCTTCTTCTCACCTCCCCCCCCCCCCCCTTTTTTTCTTTCTTTTTTTTTATACAAATGACCAATTAGAAAGAAACCTTAAATTATAATGACCTATATTCCTGCTACAAAATAGGCTTACTTTTAGAAGCTCAGATGAAACTTTTTTCTCTCTCTCTCTCTGTCCTCAAATCTATCTGCTGATATGTTGTCAACGTCAGACCAGGATTAAACGACTTACAATTTATAAAACATGTTGAGACAGAAACAGTCAGCCTAATTTCATCCTATTTCATTCTCTGTAGTTGGTTCCTCTCCCTTGCGGACAAAATCTCACACCCCTGGCAAGTCGTCAAATATAACACCTGGAAGGAAGGCTAAAACTCCTGGCGGTGATGGTGCAGGAAACCGAAGTGCAAAAAAACCAAAGACACCAAGTGCCAAAACGCCCAGTCATCAAGCAGACAGGTTTGCTTATGAAATCATGGAATATTGATTATATTGTTTGAAAATCTGCTAGTGATATATATATAGTGTTCGTTTGGTCTGAATGCATGCAAATTTTGAAATTATGATTGATCAGAAGGGGTCACATGTCCCAATGCTGCCCTTGTTGTCTAGGACTCAAGCTCAAACACATTATTTTGTTAAACACTACTGTTTTAATGCTCCTTCACAATCGTTTTTTTTCTCTCAATATTAAGCCCCCCCCCCCTGATATCACAGTATTTTAGATCTATATATATAACTAATGCTCTATGCTATTAAATTATTGTATTTTTCCTCAAATGCTGCACTATACACTTTTTTGTTCTTTTTCTAACTCATCCTCTAATTTTTTGTATGATCAGATATATTCCCAGCAGAGCAAACACTGACCTTGATTTTGCTCACTACGCCCTCATGAATACAGAAGCGCAGCAGGCGAGGCAGGATGGGGAGAACGCAGACCCTGAATACTCCAACCAATTAGCTGGTGCCATGAATTGTGATCGTGGTACCCAGATTCTGAATTTCAAAGTCAAAGCTCCAGATGCTGCCAGTATGTTGTTGTGTTTGTTGATTTTTAAATTAGTTTTTTTCTGAAAAGAAAATGATGTGTTTACCCTTTAACTTTAACCAGATTTTTGTTTTGTAATAAGTAGTGTGAGGGTCAGAATGGAATTTTTTTTATGGGTCCCCATGATTATAAGTCAAAGGCGTTTTAGCTATGCTCTCTGTTTAGGTACTTGACAAGATGATGAATTATACAGGCATGGTGCCTACTGTTATCTTTTAAATTAGTAATTAGTAGTAGAAGTGGTATAATTTTTTTGGGGAAATGAAAGGATAGAAGTGAGAGGACATTGCAGTTGCTTTATTTAACGAGACGGGAAGAATGAAAGAAAACGAGAGTGGTGAGGTCACAGAGTGAGTTGGTACACATGTGAAAAATATTCATGGCTGTATGTTGGTGAGGTGACCACAATGTCCTGATTGAAAATGTTGGCATGATATTATTATGACAGCAAAGGAACAGTCAGCAGATTATTTAATTATATGTTTATAAAAATGTCCTTTCAGGAAGTGATGGAAACCATCTTCGTGTATTATACAACACTGGGAAGTGTGCCAGTAAGGCGACTACTTCAACTCGTCATATCCCGTCAAAGCCAGAGCGAATTTTGGATGCACCCGATCTTGTTGACGACTACTGTAAGTTTTGATATGTATATATGTGTGAATCTCTGCATTGTGAGCTTTGACATTCTGTTTATGGATCGAGAGATCATATACACCCAACAATGTATTCCTCCTTGCAGATTTTTGTACACCCAACAATGTATTCCTCCTTGCAGATTTTTGTATTGGTATGAAAATATGCCATATATTTTGTGGAAGAGATTTCGCCCAGTTGCATCCCAGCTATGCCTCTTTGATAAATTGTCAGTTTCTATAAGTTTATATGGGTGAAAATGGAGGCTACTATCTGGTCCATCTATGAATATAAGTAATATTGAACTGTGTATTACTGTATTGCTTCTTGACTTGTAAATCTATATAATTTTTAGCTCTGTATCGGGCAATGTGTACTGGCTGGGCACCGACTTGCACTTATGCCTTGTACAATGTCCTCGGCCAGACTCAGAGCTGGTCCCTGCTCTGTTTAATTGTAGTAGTAGTATACAGGTAACCAGCAAATAAAGCTACCCAACATCTGTAACTCTTCATTTCTCAAATCTGGGGGTCATCATGGTTGAATTGCTGTGCAGTGATTTATACTCAAAACATTACATGATTAATATGGTGTTTATGACATGTTGGGAACATGCTTCAATACAAAATGATTGTGCCAAGGTTATGTACGGTCTGTGAATACCAGCTCTGGGCTCTTGTTCTTTGACTCAACGCCACTTGTAGGAATCCATATATTAATTTGTATATATAGGCCTATACAGGGTGTGTCGATACCTTAGACCCCCCCCCCCCCGGCCAGCCAAATTCAGAATAGTCAGAACAAAACAAATGGAATAGTTTTCAACAGTAATCATTTGTAATCTCGAATCTACAATACGTATATTTTATATATATGTCAGTGTCAGTCTATTTTGAAAAAACTTTCGAGGAAGGCCACTAACAACTCTGTGCATATTACACTGATCAAAGACCTCGCCCACCTGCAGGATCCAATCATGGTTCTATAATCTGAAAGAGACCTGGAATATCTAAGACCAAGAGCGGGAGCTCACAACCGAGAAAGGTGGAGCAAGCTCACTCAGGAAATCAAGGGAGCAGCCAAGGTGTCTCAGTCTGTGCTCTTAAGACTCGAACGGCTGTCTGTAAGTCAGTAATTCATATATAATATAATTGTAAAACAATAGAAGAATAACTTTGCTTTTCCATGTTTCAGATTTAAATCTATTAGACTGGTCCCAGAGTAACATCCTGACGGTTGCCCTGGGTCCCGCACTCTACCTGTGGAATGCGGAGAATGCCACCATAGACCAGCTGATGGAGTTGTCCACCCCTGGGGATTACATCTCTTCCATATCGTGGCTACAGGAGGGGGCTATCCTGGCTGTCGGACTCTCGACGGGTGCGGTACAGGTAAGTGAAAAGTAGGTACCATAGTTTCATGGGATCCAGTCGAGTAGGTAGTCTTTTTTATTTTAAAATTGATCTATTATCATTCATTAACAGACAGGCAACTTTTAATGATATATTATTACAGCGAATGAATAGGGCAAGATCGTTAGAAGATTAACCCCCAGCAACTTCACCTTGCTATTCAAGGAGTTACAGAAAACAAAAATCATGAGATTCGTTATTGACCATTAGAACGTTATTTGTCACTGTTCTTTTTACTCGGACCGTTCTCTGGGAAATGGAAAACCATAGCAAATGTTTTTCTTCACCTATTACAATAATAAGTGCCCCCACCTGCTCTCATGCCTGTACACAGATCGGTTAGTTGTGGGGTCATTAGACAAAGAGGATGAACAGGGCCCTTCTAGTTATTTCCTCAAAATAGAAAATAAAATTAATTTGATAATGGAACGTTAAAAGATCGGGGCAGTAATGACAGCAAACATGTGAAAAATAGGCCTCGAAACTAATAAATTGTTTTAATGGTGTACGTCTGTAGCCAAATGGTTAAGCTGCAAGGCTAGAGACCCAAATTGGGCAAATCCTGGCAACGGCAATGATTCCCTGGGAAAGACTCTCTGCAATTCTTCACTTGAGGTTTGGGTGCATGGGCAGAATGTTGATATAATTATTAGCGAGATGCCCTAGCCGTCAGTTTCTACTGTATTACTGAGAACGTTGAATGATACTGTCTGTCAGATTGAGATGCAAATGATGTGCGAGTTTACAGACTATAAAATCCATCTGGATACTTACTTTGCCCATATTTTTTTGTTTTGGCTTGTGTATTTCATAGAAAAAATCAAATTTCTTTACAGTTGTGGGACACAGAACAACAAAAGATGCTGCGATCTATGACAGGCCATGCTGCTAGGGTGGGATGTCTGTCTTGGAACAAACACATTCTATCTAGGTAAGTAGTGGGGAAATGTAGGGGTAGTGGTGCTGCTGTGGTTATGAATGACATATATTATGTACCTACCTACAACATTTTGGGTTTTACCATTTTTCATCAGGTAGCTAACCATTTAACCCCTGGAAAAAAAGTGCGGAAGATATTCATAACAATACTGTGTTTCATGTTCATCTGTATGAACTTGTCTCACAAAAGAGTAGGCTTTTCTTCCTTTTCTTTGTGGATAAAGGTTTCCTCCCTCTTGTTCTTTGCATTCAATCTCTGCCCTGTCTGTCTAAACCTTTCTTTCTTGATCAAATACCTAATGTACTTGCTAGTAGTTATGTTCTAAGTAAACCACTTATTCAAATTATAACCGTGTGTATCTTTGTCCTTCCCCCAGTGGATCCAAGTCGGGAGCCATCCACAACCATGACGTTAGAGTGGCACAGCACCATGTGGCCACATTGCAGAACCACTCCCAAGAAATCTGTGGTCTAAAGTGGTCGCCCAGTGGGCGCTATTTGGCCAGTGGGGGAAATGACAATCTGGTGAACGTGTGGACCAGCCAGGCTGGATCTGGCAGCTCCAATGCTCCCGTGCACACGTTTGCCCAGCATAGGGCTGCTGTCAAGGTAACAAATTAAAATAGATAGAGTAATAGATAAATAATTGAGAGCATTTATATAATAACGCATACTCACAATCGTATTGCCTTTTGCTCTACAGGCTTTATTGGCGCTGCAATATTTTTCTATATTTTTCTATTTATTTTTAGTGATCACTCCTCATTCATTCTTAGGCTTTCTTCTGTGCTTCAAATGGAGCCAATGAGGAGGCAATTTCTATCTCAATTCCTAAGATAGGAGGTGTCTTTCGTGTGCATCACTACTTTGATTTCTTTCTATCCATTCGCGTCTATACCGCAGGGCAGCGTAGGGGCAGCTCTTGTCATATCCTGAGATAAAATATTCTTCTTCTTATTATTATTCCTCTCTTTTTCTTCTTCTTCTTTTATTATTATTATTATTAACCATTATTATTTATTATTATTATTATTATTATTATTATTAACCATTATTATTATATGCGGTTGGCTCATCACCTGCTCATCTTCCATTTCTTATGCAGAGTCTTTCTAGCCATGTGTAAGGTGATGAGTGGTGTTCGCCCATTTGGATTTACTTTCATTTGTCATGTACACCCTTCAGAGCTTGACACATGGCTGACCCGACCCCTACACTGCTTTTTGTGGTATAAAAGGGACTCGATAAACATTATTATTATTATTAACCATTATTATTGTTATTTTACCTGCCATAAGCTAGAAATAGAAACTCATTCCATTCACACCTGAGTGAGGTAAATAATGCAAAGCTTCTTACCCAAGGACACAACTCTGGAACTACCTACGTACCTGGAAATAATTAAATCATGTGTTCGGCTTTGAACAGAAATAGAATGACCTTTACGAAATTGAAACTTAACTGTTTTCCGTTATTTGCTTCTACTATTTCAGGCCATAGCCTGGTGTCCCTGGCAACCGTATCTACTGGCCACAGGGGGTGGTTCGGCTGACAGGCAGATTCTCATGTGGAATGTCCAGTCCGGGGGCAATGTGGGGGCTACCACCACAGACTCACAGGTGAGCGTTCACTAATTTTTTTAATACAATATTGGTACGGTATAGGTTTTCCAAGTGTAAAACAAGTAACAAAAAAACAAGAACGTTTCGTGTTTCCCCTTCATCAACTAAGAATCGCTAAGTTGTGGAATGTCCAGTCCAGGGGCAATGTGGGGGCTACCATCACAGGTGAGCGTTCACTCATTTTCTTTATACAAAAATGGTATAGGTTCCAAGTGTAAATCACAAGTAAAAAAGAACGTTTCGTGTTTCCCCTTCATCAACTAAGCAGCGCTAAGTTGTGGAATGTCCAGTCCAGGGGCAATGTGAGGGCTACCACCACAGACTCACAAGTGAGTGTTCACTCATTTTCTTATGCAGGAATGGCATAACTCTCAACTGAAAAGCACAAGTGGCAAAAACAAAAGAAGGTTTTGGGTTTCGCCTTCATCGGTTATCAAAGCCCTAATTCCTTTGTTTACTCATTTTCTTATATTAATATATTTCCAATATAAAATATACGATAAGAAATAAGATAGGAGTAAGTGTATATTATTATTATATTGTATGCTCCATGAGTTGTTATGATGGCATGATACTAAGACAAAGATAAGCAAACACATGATATGCACAGACCCCTATGTATGTCCTTTACTTTCATACTAATTTGACTTACACTTACACACTGACAGATGTTACATATTTCTTCTATACGATATAATATATCTACATCTTGAATATATATGTCCTTTCAGCTTGTAAAAAGAAAAAAATGTTTTGCTTTAGAATTATAATGGTAACCCTTTGGAAAATAAGTTCTGTAGAGCCATTTGGCTTACTACTATTACTATATAGCTGGTGTTTGTCACGGTTTCCATAGTGTGTAAAACAAAGTGATAATCTGTTACCCTCTGGATAGGACCCTGGTCATATCCCAGATTTGCTTCCCCAGCTGTGAGCTGATGATATCCATTTCTACATCTGAGTGTAGTCATCATGAGGCGATCGGAGTAAAGCAAGCATCATGGATAGCGCATTGCCGAAAGCCAGTCTCAAAACTGAACCCATATTGCTTTCATCATAGATAAAGTGCAATCTCTAACTATCTTTAACCTATTGGTCACTGAACTGCATCTCCACTACATCTTTAAGAATGTGTGTAAATTGTAAATGTAGCTGCGCGCACAACATAATGGTCTACTGAAACCCTTTGTAGCAACATTTGACTTACATAGTAGGAATATTTGCAGTTAACAGCTGTTTGTTATCTGTTCCCTATAGCACTGTGATTAAACAGTGTAGGGACCAGCTCTCCTCTGTGTCTGGCCGAGGACGGTGTACAAGGCAGAAGGTATCGTTGTGCAGACCCAGCGAAAACGTATCCAGGGGTTAAGTGCAAGTCTGCCCCACTAGAACACATGGCCTGATACAGAGCTGGAAAATATATGGATCAAGATTTTTAAGGCTAAGGCAAGCAGGGGATCAGCCCACCTTGGCAATAAACCTTGTTTGGTACTAGAAGCAATACACTGTTCAATATTACTCATAATCTGGTCTAGACAACATGATATTGTAGCCTCAGGTGTTCACCCAACAGCCATAGAAACTGGAAATTTTACCAAAGAGGCAAAGTTGAAATAGATAAATTTCCTATTACATTGCATTTTGTCGTCTTTTTTCAGAAAAATAAAATGGCCTGCCTTTGCCGCTTTCAATCTGCTAAGTGATTTTCACTGTTCTAATTATGTTTTGTAAATTTTTAATTTTTTAAATCTCAGGTGTGTTCCCTTTTGTGGTCGAAGGAACACAAGGAGCTTATCTCAGGTCATGGCTACGCCACCAATCACCTGAGAATATGGAAGTATCCGACCATGAACAAAGTAGCAGACCTTGTTGGTATGTTAGTTGATGAGTCTGTTTTTTTAGGTTTTTTTAAATTAACTCTTAAAGTACCTCACTATGTGACCTGGTATTATTCTTAAAACGCTTTGGTTGCCACATACTACTTTTACCGACATGCATAATAAACTAGCGAAAACAAAATATAGGCTACTGGCGCTGTAGAATTATCACAGTACAGTCACTGCCCTTTGCTCCAAAGAGCTGTCTAGTTTCAGATTGCAGTTTTCAGCGCTGTTTTGGTCAGATATGAAGAAAGTATTTCAAGTTGTTCTGTCTCTTCTTGTGTAAATCATTGGTCAAAAACCTGTCCTGAGTCCTCAAATCAACTTGATCGTGTATCGATGGATAACAGTGATCTGCATCGGAATCTTCATCATTACGATAAATATAGTTGGTTTCCGTGGTAAATTTTGCACACACAAAATATATTGGCATTGACTTAAAAAGGACAGAGTTTGGCTTGTTGTTACTGATTGCAAAATCCCCTACTGATGAATAATCTCAATAGCTAACTTTAGTGAAGGAGAGTTGAGCATGAAATAGTTACACCCGTTACCAGTATCTATAGTACCTATGGAACCGACGCAATGTTGTGACTTTGGTTGAGAAAGGAGAAATTTTATTGTGTAAATCGTGATTATAAAAATATAAATTCTACGGTCAACAATCTTTTTCAAACGTTTGACCAAGCACATGGAATTCTATCCCCCAAAAGATAAGAGAGGCACCTAATGTAAATTTGTCTAAAGCAAGATTGAAACATTTTATTTTTACTAAAATTAATTTGTGATTGTCTTTTCCGTAATTGATTGTGAAGCGCATAGAGCATAACCTGGTTATGCGCTGTATAAATACTATGTATTATTATTATTATTATTATTATTGTTGTTGCAATATTGTGAATGTGGTAGAGACTGTTAATTTCAATTGGTTTGATAACATCACCTCATCAGGTCATCATTACTACTAATTTGTTCCCTGTAGCTGGACCATCTTGGCATTGTTATTATTACCAGTCACCACTGTATTGTATTTTTTAAAACTTCAGGTCATTCAGCTCGTATCCTGTGTATGACGATGTCGCCAGATGGCACCACGGTGGCCAGCGCTGCCGGAGACGAAACAATCCGACTGTGGAAGTGTTTTGAAGTGGACAAGACAGTCAAGAAGTCGGTGGCAACGGGCAAAACGTCTGACAAAATGATGTCTGGCCTAGCCAAATGCATTAGATAATAGTTGTATTGTAACTGTATTGATAACTAGTATTCACACATTAGGAGTGAGCAGACAGGTGCCTTTGATAGAAATAATTAATAAGTAGGCCTATATGATAATAAAATGTTCCATGAGTTGTTACGATGACAAAGATAAAACATTTGAATTTGACTAACACTAACAACCAACAAACACTTGATGATAGTGATATGACCTCTATGTGTGAGACTGTCTTTCACTTTCATACTAATTTCATACTTACTTTACACTGGCAAATTTTTTGGAACAGAGAATTTTCCTAAGCTGAAAAGTGTGTGTACAATAAGTCGCATCAACTTTTTCTTACGCCATCTCTTGTTACTCAATTGTTACTAAATATCAGCCGTGTTAAGATATTATTTAAATAATTTTTACTCATCTAGTAATTTTAGTGTCTTGAGACTAACACAAAAAAATGTTTAGTTTTAAGTTTGAGTTGTAATATTGAAGACTTTTATTATTATGATTTGTCATGATATGACAGATCTACTTGCCAAGGATGATATCCGAGTTCTGAAAATGTTATTGATAATAGTCATTTCCTCCAAGAATGGTTTCATTACAAACTTTCAAAAATGGTATTACTTTTATTGAATTATTCATATTCTGAATTCGTTTTTGTGTAAAAGGATTGGGTATTTGTGTTGTGAATGATAGAGTAAAAGGTATGTTTTTTTGTTTTTATAATTTGAAGTTGTGTTTCACTGAATGCTACCATTTTTACAACAATTCAAAGATTGATATATTTATACTGATGGGTCTAGAAATGTTTGTTCATACAAATATAAGCTCCGCTAACATTTATACCTCCATAGACCTGAAAATGTTTATATTTCAAGGGCTGACAATTTTTATACTATTACCTTTGACACGTGAATGAATAACGTTGATGTCAAAACTGGAAAATTCATGTGGAAATGTTTATTATTATACCCATAGACTTCACCCCGGCAATCGCATGGCTATGCAGCGCCAAATATCAGTCTTTCTCATTACACCATTATTATAATTGTAATTAAATACCTCTTACTATTAAACACCTCTTACTATTAAATACATTGCCATAAAGAGGGAGTCAATGATGCGCAAGTGACAAGTATGATGAACTATGACTATGACCGTAACCTGATATTTTTATGTCCCTGAGAGCCTCGAGGCCCATAGAGCTAGTGCTTATCCTGGTGTTTTCCCGCAATGTGGAGCAAACACAGTGACACTATGTCACCCTTCTGGATGTCTGGTATCGCAGACTACTTCCCCAGTTGTAAGCTAATAACCATGTGAATGTGAGGCAATTGAAGTAAAGTTTCTTGCTCAGGAAAATTGAGATGATTGTGATAGCACTGCCACTATCCACTTTTGGTGTGAGTAGTCATTGAAAGTGAAAGATTTTGAAATCCAACTTTGTTTGAGGAGCAAAATAAACTTCTTGCTTGTTTTTCAAGATGAAATTGTTGTGGCCACGAAATAATTACATAAAAAACAAAAATGTTTAGTAACATTTAAAAGATTGAACAAATCTTCCTAGAACTAGAAGATATTTTGCATTTCATGTTTTTAGACTCAGAAATTAATTAAAGTTTAACATAATAATGTACAACAATTTTAATTTTCAATTGGAAACAGTAATATTCTTATTCTTAGTGCATCTTTTGTGTAAGAGCTTGTGACGGGGATATTCTGTTGATCTCAGAAACTATTGTTCCGGGCTATTGATAGCTGTCCCTGTCAATCCAGTGTGGATTATCCCATTCATACAAATAAAAGTATAAAAAAATGTAAACTTTCAACCTACAGTACCCAAAAAAGTTGACGATACTTGGATTACACGGAAATTTGTGCCACAAATTGTTATAATTATAAGTTATAGCTTGAATTGTTTCCTGTAACGAACGGTGACGGTAGTCTTTCATTTGAAATTTTCTATTTGTGTATATAATATATTATATCATGTGTACATCATTGCTATTATTATTTGTTATCATCATAATATAATATGTACTGGTAACGGCCAAGCTATTATATAGCAATCATAATAATATATTGTATGGTAGGTGGTATATTATATTCTACGACCACATGCAAAAATAAAGTTGTCGCCAGATGGTCCCTGACCAGGTGGAAGGAAAAGCATGCGTTTTTTCAAAATCAACTATCTAAATAGTACTATGCAGTCCTTAGTTGACTCGCTTTAGATGAGTTTGATCCAATCCAAGTGTTTTTCGCTTAGTCCCGCCCATATGAAACTGAAACAAAAGTTTAAAAATTTAATAATGATCGCTTACATAACTTTTTTGTTTTGTTTTCCAAATAGTAATAGTTTGATTTTTGAAATGGTATGGTATGTCCCTTAGAAATTGACTGAAGTGGCCGAACTCACCAACAACTGTAGAAAAAAAATCCTTTATTTTGTACTTTGATTCTCAAATCTTGATGCATCTAACACCTTTATTTAAAAATTCTGTCTTTGTTTGTATTTCAATCTTCCAATTTCCATTTTTGCCATGCATGATTATTACAAGTTGAGTTTAATAAAGGAATTTCCACTTACCTTTTGGTTTTGATGTTGTTAGTCACTTCCTCATTACTTTACACAATGAGTGTGTCAATTGCCAATTATACTGTGTGTCTGCTTTCATTTTTTCCCCCCGGACAAGCAGAGGATAAACACACTTGTGTATTGGGTAAGTGGTGGGGCTGCCACCACAAGGCCTCTTTCTAGATGCCTTCTGGTATTCATTTGATTTGATGCTTATTGATATTGATAAATGGTTGCATTTTTGTTGTCATATAAACTAAGTCAATATGTAGCTTATGCCCAAATGTGAATTTCAATCATTCGACCTCGCATTTCAGTGCCTCAACCACCATCCACAGCAGGTCATGGTACTGGTACTGAAAATGAATAAATCAAGATTTATTGAGGACAAGCGAGTGATCAGTTCACTGTCCAGAAGCCTTACTTGTATGAGTAACTTGTCAGTTCAGGGACCAGCTCTGTGTCTGTAGACAAGCAAGAGACATCGATGAGCGGACCAAGACATAAAATAATATATTATATCAAAATAACTTCCAAGTCGCATGGCCCGGTACAGAGCTAGATCTTTCAGTTTCAGGCAAACAGGGGATCAGCCAACTATGCATGTTGTGCCATAAAAATAGTTGATTGTCGCCGGGACTACTAAAGGGCGATAATTCATGAATTGATTCTACACCTACATGTACATCAAGAGTTACATCCCTTACACTGTCATGAGGTTTTCATTTTTCCACAGGTATGAGGGCTGCGCCAGAAGCTAAAAATACAAATACGATGTATGCAAAATAAAATAAAAAAATGAAAATAGTATAGCTCCAAATGTAAAACGAGTAACAATTGTTCAACAAAACAAAACACAAGTTGGTGATCTCGAGCTGGCAACTGGCAGTATCAGAGCTCTGCGTGTTCAGTTCATAGGATGTCGAGCAAAAACCTGAAACTGAAACGTTCTTTCTTTTGTTTCTTGTTTAAAACAAGCTATTCCATTTTCTAATTTTTTTATTGCATACCTCTTATTTGCATTTATCCGGCGACTTTATAATTCATCCAAAGTTCTGGCCACTCAACATTCTCTGTTAAATACAGTGTATATATTTACTCCTAAAAACTGACATTGACAGGAATCGGACAGGTTACTTATGAAATTGATTCTCCCTTGTAAATTATCTTGCTTTTCAAGTAGTAATGAATACATTTTGAAATTGTGTGCTTAGATTTGGTGCTCGTCAATTCAGTAAATCATAATACCTGCAATTTGTTGTTTGTTTATCGAGTCCCCTTTATACCGCAAAAAGCAGTGTAGGGGCCAGCCATATGTCAAGCTCGGAAAGGTGCAAATGGAAGTAAATCAAAATGTCAATGGCTAGAAAGACTGCATCAGGAATTAAAGACGGGCACGGATGTGACCGTACCCCAATGTAGCAGTTCCGAACCCAACGCAAAAGGAAAAACAACAAAATGTAAATAAACTATGGTGGGGTACTGAAATGGAAACCGTATTGAAGGAGTACACAATTTGCATATTTATTCTATCATGATGGTGAATATAACACAGCTTTGTCTGTTTCAATGAAACAATATCACTTACCTGATGTGCGGAGACGACGGTCTAGATTGAATATCAACACGAAAGTCATGTGACACCCATGAACAAGATCGGAGATAAATAAATATAAAGAAATGATCAGTCCGATCTGCTGTGACAACAGTGACAGTATCAAAAACAGTCTTCACTTTTTGTTCAGTGTATTAGAATGGTTTAAATCAAAAGTGGGCGACTTGCAGAGAGTTAAGATAATAGTAGTAATATACTGGCAGTGTGAAAATGTTACAGTCAGAGTTCAATGTCTTATTAAAACGATCTTGTAACCAATTCTCATCCTTTTACCCTGAATTTACATTGTTGTAAGCCTACAACTACAACTGTGTTCATAGTTCATGAAGGTACCTACAAACTACAGTTACAGGTCTTGCTTCTGGTGGTGTGTCCAACGTATTTCGCTTTTCTTGTCACCATTAGCTTCAAGAGATGCGTTTCTGTTCACGATTCTTTCATTCCAATCCCATTTCTGAGGATATTGATTACGTCATCATTAATTGCGTGCTTGAATTTCACCGTACGCGTTTCTTCAGTTTCAGCACTTTGTGCTCAAAATAGAATACAGTAGGCGTCTATATATATTATCCGAAAGGTCCGCGTTATTGGGTGTATAAAGAAAGAAATGCAGTCACTCGTTGCTCCTCCGAAGTCATTGCGGCTGGCCATT
>JARFNW010203203.1:0-15032 GCA_031763155.1 Dirona albolineata
TGTGCATTGTATGTTATTGATTTTGTGTATTTTAATATGGTTGATTATTGTTAAGCGCCGGTGAGCATTGAAAAATGCTATACAAGTGCATTATAATATTATATTATTATATTATTATTACTTGCATTCTTGCCCATGTCTATTTGTCCCACGCTGCCTTACTCCCAGACAATTCTTCAACTGTTCGACACCAGCGCCCACTCTGCATTCATTCATTCCTCAATTAACAAATGGAGCGCTTTTCAGAATATGACATGCAACCACTCTCGATACCCTACAGAACACACAACTCTGACACTGACTGATAGCTTGAGATCATAGGCTTGTGTTTTATGTTTTATGCATTTTTGCGTTTGTAAGCTGATGAAGGGGAAACACCAAGCATCATTTTGTTTTTGTTACTTATTTCACACTTGGGAACTATTCAAACCTTTTTTTTGCAACCACACATAAAGCCACAGTTTGGTATCTAGATTCTGACACAGCCATTGATCAGAGAAAGAATGCATTTCATAAATTTTTTTTAATTTTTTTTAAACATAGAGGAAACACAAATTCACATTTGAAAAATAATACATGAAAACTTTCAAAATTGGCATGATGAAAAATACTTTTTGTTTAATTTAAGAAAGCAGCTCTATTTCATCTCTTTAAAAAAAATCCCCAAATATTGAGATAGGCTCTCTCTCTCTCTATATATATATATACAATTCCTCCTCTTGTAGATCACAAACATTTAATTTTCATTTCAATTGGACATTTCGTCCTCCAAATAGAAGGCTTGTATATTTCATAGTACTTTCCCAGCTGTAACTGTTGCACAGTAGGCTGATCCCCTGCTTGCCTTAAAAATCTTGATCCATAGATCTTCTAACTTTGTATCAGGCCATGTGTACAAGTAGGGCACAGACTTGCACTTAACCTCGGTCTGCGCATCGATGCCTTCAGCCTTGTACACTGTCCTCGGCCAGAAACAGAACTAGTCCCTACACTGTTTAATTACAGTTCTAAAGGGAACAGATAACAAACAAAGCTGTAACTGTAAGCTGATACCCATTTCTACAACTGGTTGTACTTGAGGACAAAAAAATGCAATGCTGAATGTAAGAATCAAACTCATACCATTCACATGGAAGTCAAAGTGCAATGCCTTTTCACTGCGGCCCTTTATCTTTTCGCTTAGCGCTTGAAAGTCAAATCTATAACACATAACCTGTGTTAAAACATGTATCATGAAGTCTGTCTTTATTGCAAACAAGTGAATTTACAGTACGAAGCATTACATTAACATAATGGCAGAGAAAATTTGACTTTGATTTATTTCTCCTACTTTAAAAACATCCTAATTATCTTGCTACTGTAAGCAATCAGAATCAGACAATTGAACTGACAATTCGTTGAGAGTGTTAAAAGTAATTGATAACTTTCAATTACACATAGTCTAGCAACATGTCTACAGACTTGCCTGTTCCTCATCTCTTCATCTAAATGCTTTCTGAATACATTTGCCATTAAAATAGAGCAGTCAGATATCGTCAGACTTTATAATACCAATCACCAAAGAGATGAGACAAGAAAAGGCTTGAATGGCTGATAGCCAGAACAGCTGACAGCTGTCTCCATCTCCCCCAGCCAACTGTAAACACAAGCGTGTAAAAGTCACTAAGAGCGCAGCAGCGTATGGGTTTCTTCTTTGCAAACCTCTTGTTTTGTGTCAAGTCAAGAAAAAAGATACACATCAGTGCAGGCTGAATGTTTCCCTCGAAATGTTCAATTCAAATCTTTGTTGCCAGGCTTCAGCAATGAAAGTACGTCATCGGAGGCGCTGATCTGGTGCTTCTCCAAGTAGTTACGACTATTGGTCTCTGTCAGTTCCAGGTAGTAGCGGTAGTTGACCATCAGGCCGCATGACTGGTTCAGACCTCGCATTGATGTGTCAGCCATCATGTTGATTCGCCACAAAACGGCTCCATTACTCAGGTGGAAGTTGGCTGAAGAGGAAATAATCCGTAATATGAAACTTTGATAAAATTACACTTTTAAAACATGATAAAATGGATGTGAACAACTTGAGGGTAAATCATCATCATAGACGCCATACTAAAATGTTCGGTTTACACGTGTAATAATCATGTAATGATATTATATTACCCTTCTTGGTTATTTTCTTAACATTTTGCAACAAACACTCTTCGATACAAATTGGTTAGTATCAACAGTTTATGACACACAGTTATTTATAGCAGCAGAGTAAATGCATTTCAAAATTAGGACCTGAGGGGTAAATGGAAACGGATGACTTTCATTTTCCCAATTACATTTAATGAAAAAAAAATTTTCTTCTATATATTAATATTGTTAGATGTAAATCGTGACATGTTTATTGTGAATAACTTTAATCTGTTAAAGTAAAAAATATCGACACTAGACATTTTACTATTCCTAATCCCTACTTCGTCTACTACCAATGATGTACCAAGACGCCAACACTGCAACAAGGTATATTATTAGACAGTCAAATGCAGAGGGCAATGTTTTTATTCACAAATAAGATCAAAATAGCAAATTCAGGTATTGAAAAAAAAACAATAGAAAAAGGTTATTGTGAATTTTTTGCTCGTTCCCCCAGGATTCATAATAACCAAGTCTGATTGTAATAATCACGTAAAAATCGATCTGTCAATTGTTATAATTCCTTTCAGTTGATTCCCCTATCATTTCTTAATTACTAACTCCAACTGTCTCAGTCAGATATGCATAACTTCTTTCTTCCATATTTCTCTGTCCTCCATTGCTAGGCAACTCTTCTCGGGTGAGCCCTGTGTCTTTCTCCAGGTGATCTAGGCATGTGAGCCCTGTGTCTTTCTCCATGTGATCTAGGCATGTGAGCCCTGTGTCTTTCTCCAGGTGATCTAGGCATGTGAGCCCTGTGTCTTTCTCCAGGTGATCTAGGCATGTGAGCGATTGTCTTCCTCTTGATGTCTTGTTTCTCTCAGAACTACTTTGTTAACTATAATAATAATCAAGAGGCTTGAAAAACAACTTACCGACTGGATTTAAGGCATAGTTTCTTCTTTTTTGGACAAATAAATACTGGGCACAAAGCCTCAATAGAGGACTGGACATGACATTGTTTAGGGGTTCATCTCTAACCCACTGGTGACTCGTTATTAACGACTTGAAAGTGTCTAACACAGAAACATGGCCTTGAACTTTGTATGGAGTAAGGGCAGTTAGCTCATCAGGCAAAAGTATTGGGACTCCAGGGTCTTCTCCTGCATCTGAAAACAAAGTATATGGGTCTGAATGATTGAACTGTACTATAGTACACGCTTAAAATCGTTAAGTTCATATTCAGTTTATTGTCATTCACTTTTTCCCAGATTATACGATCACCACAAATTTTGCTATCCCTGAACTTCCACTATAAAAACCGTTTTAGAGTGTATGGGTACTCGTAAATGATGTAAACGTTCTTACTTCTCTTGTTGATGCTGCTGTTGACCAACGATAAAAGCCAGTCACGGAATCCAGGTATGGGAGACAGGCTGGAGAACTGATTCATCTGGGGAAACTCTTCCCTCAGTTTGCGGACAACTGACTTGATCAGGTAATTACCCATTTCTATTCCTTGCAAACCTGGAGAGAAAAAAAATTACAGACATCTATTGAGCCTACGCAGATGACAGAGATATATCTTAGCTTAACTCCGGCAACAACTTATTCTAAACTTCTCAATCATTGACACTGATTTATTGAGCATATATGCAGATGACGTTGATATCTTACCTTCTGGGAACAAATGATTCTAAAATGATCAATCATTGTTGTTACTTTGTTGCTGCCACTTGGTGGGAAGTGTGCACTATAATGCACCGTACTAACAGTAAGTTAACATTAAGTTCCAGAGACGAAACAGAAGGAAACTTAATGTTATGAGTCTTTGGTATGCCTGTGGCACCCTAGTTTAGTTTAGTAATGACTCGCTAAAGCCTGCCACTGTATTGCCAGTTTCAACCTTGTGCAACTTTTCTTTCACAATGAGTAAATAAACCGAACCCCCCCCCGGGAAACACAGTCTAAATGAACTTACCTCTCTGTGTGGATGTTATAGAATAGAAAACAGCACAATTGATTTGAGACAGGTCTTCTTTCTCGTCGAGTAAAACTGTGTTGGAAAATGCTGCTTGTGGAGAAGGGCTGCCTAAACTTGGTGACTGTGGTGAGACGGGAGAAGTGGCGACATTCTCTACCCCATAGTCGCTGTAGTTGTCGTCTTGGTGGAATGAGGGTCTGAACCGGGCGTTTAAGATGATGGACTGGAGAAGAGTGGAACAAAGTCAGATTGAAAATACCAAAGGCTGATCTATTTTTGGAAATAAGGCAACGAAATACCACTAAAATCGAGATTGACCAATCTGACGAGCATCAAAGATGAACACGCAATTTCAATATTTTGTCGGTATTTCCTGAATAGCAAGGTTACGATTAACTTGAGGGGAAAAAACGAGCTAAAAACCTTGTTCTCTTGTATGTCAGAGGGATACCACTAATTCAGAAATTCTTGAACAGGGCTATTGCTAAATAGTATTATATTACATGGCTCTTTATTTGAAAACAGTCAATTTATCGCAATGCTTTATAACCTTTTAGAACAACACACATACCCATTTAGAGTTATAAAGTGTTATTGTGGTTGAAATACACTACCTCCCATACTCAGTGTTGAATGAAATGTACTCAAGGGTAAAGACTTCATTTGTCCTTTGCATACAATCTGATCTTTTGCCGTTGCTGTCCATATCGCCATTACTTTATATTTCAATATACAACCTTGTAAAAGCTTGGTGATCTTAAACTTGAAACAAATTAAATAACATACAAGCACGGTATGTATAATAAACAATGTCCTCCATCAAGTGCATTGTTAAAAGTATGATTTTGTTTGTTTGTTTAATCTGTCATCGTGGTTTCTGAACCATAACAGTAAGTAATACATAGTTGTGCCAATCTTGTATTTTAGTTGGCGTGAGCCGGCCAGCGCCATACAGAGGTCACGAGGTCAAGTTAACCATTGAGTGCACAAGTAGTGGGGGTCGGCGTGGCATTGTAAAAGGTCCTTTTATAATTCATTTTGCATTTACAGACACCATAGGGTATAATGGATGGAATAATTTAAGGACGAGGCAGAGTTATTGGGAGGAAGTAAAAGCATACCAATATGTGAAGTGCATATATAATTAATTATGCCTAGACTGCACTGCTTGCATTTGACCGAAACATCATTTTAGGCGGAGACGAGGTTCTACTGTTTGGTGATCCCAGGTAGGAAAATACTATTCTACTTAAATAATAAGATACTTACATGAATGCTAGATGAGATTTCACTGGTCAAAGCTGTATGTAAAACAACCACTGGCTCCCTTGGCATGGCGTTATGTGTGAAGATGTAGCATCGTCTATATGGACCTACCCTCCTCTTAATGTCCTCCCATGTGCGTATTCTGTGAACTGCTTCATAGTTGGATACCTGCAATGTGTGCACAGGCAGAAAAGTCTCAACAAATAGCTTTATAAGGACATAAAAGTGGAGAAGAAATAGGGAACCTCTAAGAACTGATTCAATTTGGGCTACGATTTGGAACATTACAGAAGAGAGTTTGATTCAAAAAACTATTAGCGGGTAGATGTGATTGTTTTTTGTTGTATGGTCTCCATATTATATAAATATGTATTATGACAAGGCCCAGGTGTCAGCTCCCAGGTGACCTGTAGCTAAGGAGTAACCGCTGGGGTAACAACAGCAAAGTGTTTATCCGTAAAATTTATGGTCCTCATGGCACAATGTTGTCCAATTTATTGGAAGATGTCAAACAACAGTTCTGTTCACCAACAAATATAATGACAAAACAATGTGTCCTGTTTGTCTGTGTAAAATTCCATCCATTTTAGGGTGCTGGGGGAACTAAAGTTATTGCAAGTTTAACAAAGGGGATGATATTTCCTTAGAAAGAAGGCAGCAACTCCAGTCCTCAGGGTGAAGATAGTCATAACGGGTGTCGTCAAGGAGGTGTTTAATACAAACTTTTGTCTACCACACAAGGTTTATAGTTTGTACCTTTTGTACAAGATCACAGGGAGAGTTCCATGTTATCCTCTCTAGATTGAAGAATCCCAGGGCAAACCACATCATCAACAACTCACGTAGGGACAGGTTCAGCTCCTGGTAAATGGCCACCTCCATTTCCTTGGACGATGACTGCTTTAAACTCTACGGATTTGAAAAGTTAAATACTGTATGAAAAAAAAAGAAAAATTGTCCAAGGGCACAAAAGTAAAAAAAAACAACGACATTTTAAGTTCAATCAACGAAAGAAACATAATAATTTTTTGAAAAAGAAGGCTGACTAAAAACAATTTACTGCCTTTAATGCAATTTAGTGCACACTTCTCGCCAGGACCTTTTTGTCTGTTTAAAATCAGCAATAATACAATAACAATTAATGGGAAGTTTAAAATGATTTGTTTTCGGAATCAATGTCAATGGCTGGGAATTGTTTTTATCACTTGTTCCCAAAAGCTAAGATGTCTACGTTATCTGCATAGGCAAATACATTTTTTCATGATCTAAGGACTGACCAGAACATCTGCCCTGAGATCCACCATGAACTTCACTCCTCCATTGACCCTTCCAAGGTGTGAAAATATGAGCTTGTAACGCGGTCGCAGAACGGATCTCATCCTCTCACAGGCTGTCAGGAACTGGGCATCTCCTTTGTCCTGCAAAAGATTTGTGGCATGAAGGAATGATTGCAGATTTAACATTAAAGGACTATTTTGATTTCCTTTTGAAAAAAAAACCCATTGCTATTTCCACTTCAGTAGCATGTGTTAACATGAGGAAGAACAAAGGGTTTTTATTTTGTTGACAATTTACAAGTCAATTTCACGATTTCTCAAAGTTTCTCCTCTCTTTCCGCCACAAAACCTCTTGGTCATTCTATGTACTCAGAGTGGGTTGACATTTGGTTATTTCATTGTTGTTTTGTTTATGTCCCCAAGCGACATTGACTAAACCGGGACCTAGTGTATTACATATAGAGGTTTAATCAATAATAATAGTGGAATTTATAATTAATTCATCAATGAACGACCGTCCTGATGATATTTTTTTTTAGTCTTAGTTTATCTCTTTTTCGTCCCCATTAAGTGGCTCAACTATAATAAAAGGAGGACATTTCATACAGAACAAAATGATGCATCCAATCAACAGCTGTCCCTATTATTAATCCATGACCCCAACATTGGCTTGTATTGTAGGCCCTACCTCTAAAAAAGGGATTTAAATCATTTATCTTAATGAACAATTTAAAGTTAAACACACAGTTCAAACATTTTGTTGGTACTTTCTACATAACAAGGCCAAGTGACAAGGGCCGGGGGTGATTAACTAGATAAAGAAGTAAAGTCCTTTCGAGCCATGAGGCCCATAGAGCCGGTGCTTATTCCGGTTTAACTAGATAACTTGACCTATTACCGGTGCTTGCGTAATGTAAGATGCTACAGATGATATGCTGTCTTTGTCCGGCCCATAATCTTTGGCCATTTCACACAGGAACTGTCCTCGCTGCTCCTTGTTCAGGGATTTATAGTGTTCTATAAACTTGCTGCATTTTGCCTAGGGATAAATTGGAAAACATAGCACTAGTTACCAGTAGTAATCGCTGCTAGATTTGTATCTATCTATGTTGATATAATAATATTCAATCAATGGTGTAAACAGGGGAGAACCAAATCAATCTGAAAATAACATTAACTAATAATATTTACCACTAGTAAGAAAAGAAATATATATATTATTTCATGGGATTAAAATTCAACAATGGTGGTGTCTAAGGTTGAATCCACACAACAAATATGTTATGAAATATAATTCTTGTCAACTGGTCTCAAAATACTGCATCATTATCAAAATCAAAATTATCATATATATCTGAGAGTTTACATATAATTACAATGTTTCTGATAATTTAAAAAAATTTACCTCAGACGTCAGAAGATTGGAACCAATATCGGAAAATACCGTCTTCAAGACTGTCGAGTCATCACTGGCATCATTCATATTGCAAAACCCTCGCATGACAGAATGGCCCACAGCTGGATTTGGGTTGAAAACCTGATGGCAAATGATGAAGAAGTATTAAAAATATACACTTACATATTTTACTTTTATCATTTTTGCTCATGAACCTCTTCAATCCCCACAAGGAAAAGGAAACCTCTATCCTTTTTTAAAAAAAGAAAAAAAGACACCTTAATGAACACACATACAAAACACATTTACACAAAACAAATCTCTCTGTACGCTGATCTAAGCTGTTGACGAATTGAGATGTATGCCTTATTCCTATATATCAGAGGAAGGAGAACAATGGCGGAGATTCGTTATTAGGTGGTCTACCAGACTAAAGGACAGAGTGAGAGAGAGGGGTGAAGTGGAGATGATAGTGGCATATATAATATATAGTAATAGTAGTAAGTGATCACCACATCACCTCTCACCTAACTTCGACCTGTTGTGACAGACTTCAAACAGACTCAAGAACACACACATATTCTTGGAATTAGTTAAGTACTGTTCGACAGGAGCCAAGGTTCTTATACGGTGGATACACAAGAGCTCTGTTTACCAGAAAGTTTGTGTCTGACACAGCTTTAACTTTAATTTAAATTTTATGCACAGGTCAGTCACTTCCTTCATGACAGTGTCAAAACCCAAGAAAAAAACCCAAAACTTTTTTAATTGGAAGACCCTGAAGAAGACATTTCTTAAAATGTGTCTGATCTTCTATAGTATATGCAATCTTATAAACTGAAAAAGCAACTATCTATACATTTTATCAATCTAGAATGCTGCTAGACTAGCTTACTTCTACTTCTATTTTCTAGAATATTAATTATTAATAATAATAATAATATCAACAAAATAAAAATGTTTTAGTAGTACCAAGCTGAGCTGTCTGAGTCGTCGTATCGCATCCATGGCATTGATGAATCGGCTATTCATCACGAGATTATTCTTTCAAAAACTTTGAGACCAAAATTGCCTTTACAATTAAGTAATTTATATTTATAGATAGGATTTTATCCTGATCTCATCATTATTATCTAGTATAACCTTTCATTTGACACTGACTTGCACAGCACAGCCGAAAAATGCACCTTTGACCTGTGAACTAAAAACAATGACTTCGTTTCAAAACTTTTCGCATTTTTACCTTGAAGAGGTAAATAGACAGCCAATCATCATGGACAGACTGGTTTGACCTCTGTGACACGGCATTGCATGTGTTCTGTTACACACGTAGGTCATTGGTTACACATTCATACCAACTATGCGACAAGCGACACACAAAATCGCAACTGTAAAAGCTAAAACCGGTGTTTGTGTTGTGTGACTGCTTTCATCAGAATTTGAAAAGGACAGACTAGAAAGAATGTTGTAATAATTATCTTTTTTAACCACTGGCAACAAATTCAAACCAAAAAGTTTGTGTGACTTTGGGAGCTGTTGACATTGTTGTTATTGTTTATAAATGTACTTGAGTAGAGAGAGTACGATAAAAGTCCGATCAGTATTTTATAGAAGAATCCTCTCAACGACCTCACTGCTTACTCAGGAGAATCACTTTTATATAAGCAGGAAGGATGCAATGAAAAATAATAATTTAGTATGTGTCTACTAATTAAGTTTTCTATCATAATGAAAAGGTAGAAAAGTCTTAACTTATTTATAAGTAAGTATTTCTCTAGCGTAATAGTAATATACAATCAAGACTAAGTCTAGTATAGATAGTAGAGAAGAGAGGGAAATGTCTTCAACTTCAATGCCAAAGATTGCTGTCATGTGCCGCAGATATAGTGGCACAACTTCCATTTTGCAACAGAGTTTCTTGTTGAGTGAGTCTTCAAGATTATTAGATCAACAATGCAAAGGCCATTCACAGGTCTTTTCTTCAAGACACATGAGTAAAAATGCCCTTGGAGGACTTGCACGGCTATTAAGTTCTGATCACAAGGCTGTGAACAAAGTGGTGTCTGAGGCCGAGAAGATTGTTGGATATCCTACATCCTTTCTAAGTTTGAGATGTTTAGTATCAGATGAATTGTCAAATGTTGCGATGCAAATGAGGAAGCTTGTTGGGACTAAACATCCACTTTTGAAAACTGCAAGGTTTGTTACTTTGTCATTGGTTGTTGGATATTTTTGCTTTTATAAATTATGGTCATAATGCTTCTGCTTCTTCTATCCCCAGTATCATAACAAGACAATTTATTGGGTAGAACAGGAATCCCCAATTAATATTAATATAGTACACATCACTATCATCACTACTAATATTTTGTCAATATAATTTGACGGGGTTCCTTGGCGGTCACCCATCCAAGTAGGTAGCCAATGTACCTCACTGACAATTTCAGTGATGCCACCTAGTCACTAGGGTCAATAACATGTGAAAATAATTTTCTTAATTCATTTTCAAAGAGCATTTTTTTTTTTTTTTAAACTTCTATTCGTTATATAGGATTATATCAGTGTACTATCTTTTGGGTTAAATTATGATTTTTTAATGATATTTTATGTATCAGAAATATGAAAGTTAAGATTGTAAAATTCAAATCTATTTCTGGACTTAGAAAGTCAGCTTTTGAAACATTTTTTTAAAGCTTGATAGCCTGGATGTATATATTTATTGAGAATGTTCCCCCTCTCTTTCCCTATGAATAGGGGTATGGTGTTGGATGGACACCACAACATGCAGATGAGGGGGCTGCTGGTCATGCTGATAGCCAAAGCTGCTGGACCAAACCCAGACAGAACATGCCTTGATGATGAAGCAACCAGTGGGATTTATAACAGGTTGGTTGCAACTAGGGAGTCAGTGAAGACGTGCAAAACATCTACCACAGTAAGAATGTACAGGCAGGAAAACAGATTGATAGATGTGTGAAAATATGTTGATTGAGTTAACTTTCTCTCTTGTCAGCATGAGTTAATCAGGGAAACAAATGTGCTAGCTATTTCCACATAACCTCTGTCAGTTTCAGTGTCAGGTTAGACTGAAAAGGAGAAAGAAAGGCCATTGAGAAATTTCAAAAATCTATCAAAAAGGTTGATTTAAGTGGGGCTTCCAAAACTTTTATTGATTCAATTCTTTTTTCTAATCATATTTTAAATTCAGTATGTTGAATTAACTAACCATCGTAAAAAGTATGTTTCGCATTTCTTAATCTACAGTTCTTTAATAATTTTGGATTGTGTAAGTATGTTATGTTAAAGTCTTTTTGTTCGTTTTCCAGCCAGAGATCATTAGCAGAGATCACTGAGGTCATCCACACAGCCAACCTTATCCACAAAGGTGTAGTGAACTTGGATATGTTGTCATCTGATGATGGACCTGTATCCGACATGGCTTTCGGAAATAAAATGGCCACACTCAGTGGGGATTACCTTCTGGCATCTGCATGTTCAGGGTTAGCTACTCTTGGAAATCCTGTGGTGAGCATAGTTATGGTTTTTTATTGAAACAAAGGACTCCATGCATGCTTCATGGTTAATACAAAATGTTTTAGACTGCTCATTATTATTATTTTATTGTTTCATGTTGTTCACTTGATCATGAGTTAAAAAATATTCTACAAGTTATGGGACTAACATAAACGTTCTGACTATGCAATTATTTTTTTTGTGATATAGAATGTAGATTATTTTCGGTTTAGGATGTGATAATCACAGCTAACATTAATAAAGTGCAACCTCTGGATAACGACAACCCCTGGTCCAGATTTTTTTGCTATATATTATAAGTAATAAAAACACCAAAATAGCGACATACATTTTAGTAAAACCCCTGTTTAGCGACATCGATATAGTGATAATCGGCAGTTGACACTGACATTTAATACCAAAAATCTAGCGAAATAGGCAACCTCGTTTCCAACCAGCATTATCTCATACTCTTAGCCAATAAAAACGCTTATTTTTCGACCAATGAGATGTCCTACTCGAGCCTACTCATAGCCAACGACGTCGCTTTGTTACTGACCAATGAGCACACGTGTTTAACATCGCATCGTTATATTCACGGGTCTCGCCACGCCCTCTTTTTCCGCCATCTTGAAAACCTCGGAATAACGACACCCCTGGATAACAACATAATTCTCCAGTCCCGGGCGATGTCGTTATCCGGAAGTTGCACTGTAGTTGAAATTACAGCCTACATTTTTTAAAATTCCTATCTCTTTGGTTTAGCATCTTACCTAAATGAAGTTCAAAGATGATGAATGTGCTACTTATTCACTGTTTTAATTTTCAGGTTGTTGAGAATGTCGCATCTTCTATAGGAGACATGATGACAGCAGAATTCACACGGTTCACTAATGCTTGTGGCAAACCAACCATTCCCAACACCTGTGATGGATTTTCAGACTGGCTGCGACAAACCTTTTTGGCTGCTGGCAGTCTGCTTTCTAAAAGCTGTGAGGCCGCTTTAATATTGTCAGGGCATTCAAAACATTTGCAGGACATGGCTTTCAGCTTTGGAAAAAACTTGTCATTCTCACATCAGGTACGCATTTCTAAGTATATCTAGTATTCATTTTGACGTTTTGAATGTTTTTGTTTAAAGAACAGGAACTTTCCATAAAAGTAATAGAACAGAAGGATTTTTTACAATGGAAACCTAAGATACAAAATAGAATATTGCTGGTTGTCTCCATGCTGTACCAAATTTTTTGTTACAATGGGGTATTTTATAAAGGTTAAAGAAGAGGTAAAAATATAAACAGGTATTGAAAACGTGCATGCTGTAACATTATTCTTTGGTATAAAAGCAGTTTGGACTGAATCATGTTCACAAACTGTGTAAACCAATGGATAAGTACAAATACTTACAAGGAAGTTTTTATTCACCATAAATTGATTTGCCTGTCCCACCCCCACCTACCGGGGTAAATGTGCTACTGTAAAGCGCTTAGAGAATTGTGATGACCGTGGATAAGCGCTATATAAATGCCATTTATTATTATTATTATTACTTATGTTCAGTAAGGTTAATGCCACATGACATTTATCCAAAGTGACTTGAGCGACCCCAAATTTTTCAGGATAACTCTTTTCAAATTATGTACTATTGAAAAAGGGAGTATAACCTTAACTGATTTAAAACACGTTTATCCCCAAATATAGAATATTACATTAATTACATTTTCTCCATTTGACAGCTATCAAAGGACATCCTTCCGTTTATTCAAAAAAATGAAATTCACAACCTCAGTCTTACTTCTGGTCCTGTTCTCCTGTACAAAGAAACCGCCAGTCCTGAAGAGTTCTCCAGAGTTCAACAACTTTGGGAAGGGGGACCCACCAATTACTCCAAGGTGAGTTGTGGCAACGCATGGTATAATACACACTAACTCCTCTGAATATGAGTGTGTTAAAGGGAAATGGATACATTTTCTATTGCCATTGAGATGATGATTATAGCCTTGTCGTTATAGAGTCTCCCCCCAGACTGCCCAATCCCAAGCATTTGAATCAATACAAACCCATCAAGGTAATTCGGAGGGTTACTTTATGAAGATGAAAATTGGTTACAATACCATGCGTCTTGTAGGTATCAACACAAATATATTTGAACCCCACTCTACAAGATCAACATCAACAGGCCAAGATGTTTTTTTACAATGTGGCTATAGATTTAGCAGAGAATCAATACATTCGGCACCTTCATCCAAACAAATACAGATGCAGAGGGCAATGTTTTTATTCAAAGAATAATTTCAAAAATGTCAAATTCGGTCATTGTAAGTGCCTGGTTATTGCAAAATATTCACTCAATCTCACAAGATTTAAAATAACCGTGACCATCTGTACATCGATTCGCCTCTGCCTTATTTATTACACATGACAAAGTGTGACTCGTGAAATATGCGGTGGCCAAGTTGTCAACACACCTTGACAGTTGTTGTCAAGCAACGTCTATCGTGGCTAGTGAATAGGCGAGTGACCGTCTGGGATCTAAAAAAGGGACGACAATATTTATACATAACGAAATGTATTGGCTCACCAGGGCTTGTGACCTTGGGTAAGACACTTTGCCATGTATACCTCAACCTATCGGAGGCGAATGTTAAATTCAGAGGTCCCCTCGGTTGTAAGCAGCGTTGTCCTTGTCCAAAATTCGTATTTGTACCTAACAGGCCGCATGTGATATATTAAATGTGTTCTGTTGCTTTCCTGAGGCAAATGTTAAGGGCTTAGATTGTGATGATTGTGAATGAGCACTATATAGCATACACTTTACGTTTACATTTATATTAGTTTGTTTGTTCTCAATTCTACTACATTGGCCTCATGAGAGTTTCATTTGAAGTGTCACAGTGCAAAAATTTTGTAATTTTCTTACATAGGTAATTCTTTTTTGGCTGCAGGAAATAATATGCTTCCACTTTTAATTTTTTTCACTATGCAGATTGTGTCTGAAATCAGTGCTAAAGGAATAGTAGAGACGTGCCGCAAGCGATGCCATGACTACAGGGACAAGGCAGTCAGTTCTCTAGAGAGCTTCCCCGACTCTGATGCCAAATCAGCACTCATCAGGATGGCCAATGTTATGAGTGAACCGTCCCATTGACACCTCGTGTAGTTTAGTTGATAATCGAATAAATTTTACCTTTTCATCATTTTTTACATTACCTATGCATATATTATATATATGTGATAAATTTGTTGTAATTAAAATGCTAATGTTTACATTGCAAAATATAAAATCTCATTTGCCTTGTTTTCATTTTTTATGTTCACTCACGTTGCTGATAAATTGGTTTCTTGATTTGAAACGACGGCACAAAGGATAGAAAATTTAATGACTGGAAAAGACTACTCGGAGGGTAAACTTATGAGCATAATGAACATGTAGGTAGTGCACAGGATTGCACACCATGAGTTGGGGGGGGGGGGGGGGGGTATG
>JARFNW010203314.1:0-15922 GCA_031763155.1 Dirona albolineata
AATAATAATAATAATAATAATAATAATAATAATAATAATAATAATAATAACAATTATAATAATAACAATAATAATAATAATAATATTAATAATAATAATAATAATAATAATAATTATAATAATAATAAAAAGACAACTACTTGATGACAATGACAGCAACAGCATCAGTAATAGCAACAACTACTTAAATGTTTTTTGTGTGGTATCTAAAAATATTTTAAAAACTATTTTCAACAAATGCTTGCATATTTTTTGATTTGTTGTTTTAAATCATGATTTGTGGTTCGTGTTTTGCACTCACATAGACTTAGGTCTTGTCGTCAGGTAGTCATCATCATCATCCTCTTCCTCGTAATCTTCATCCTCTTCGGACAGTAAAGACTCGTCAGAATCGTAGTCAATGATGGCCTCAGAGGACGATTCGTACGGCTGAAAGGTACGAAAACATGAGGTCAATTTCATATTTCCTTCTCAAACCTATGGCAATAAATTTGTATCCGAAAAACTGACAAATACAATAAATTTTATTTCACAGTGAGGTAATACATTTCAAACCAACATGCTCAAACCAAATTAACACATCAGATAAATAACTATAACCTAGCACATATTAGAAAAGGGCTTGCTTGGCACACCAGGTTTAACCTTTGACACCAACAAAAAAGCCTTTTACATTTAAATTTCTACTTCGTGTAAGCAATTTATTATAGTAAAACAACAAAAACAACTAAAAATCCAAAGATGATGATGGGCATGTAGTCAAAAACACAACACCTTCCTTCAAATTTCGTCGCCATTAGAATCCAATCTCACATGACAACCAAACATCCCAGCATTCCTTGCCTACCTTGGACATCAGGAACGTGATCATGCTGAGTTCTGGTGGGATGAACCTCTCCTGAAACGTTTCCTTGGCCTCGAATGACGGCTTGTTGGACACAGCCATGGCCTTGAGGGCAAACATGGTGCGGTGCTTGCTGAAGTCGTCCTTGGGGGAAACTGGAATACAATGTGGAAGATGGTGTCAAAGGTAATAAGGAAGAAAATATTATTAGATGATGAGTAAAAAGATATCAATAATATGGAAGATATGCAGTCAACACGGGAATCATGACTTAATCATTCAATAACCATCAACAACAACGACCTCCTTTAGTGAAGCTTGTCGTCTCAATGCCTGTAAAGTAACCTCAGTCCTTCAATCATTCTGAATCTAAATGGGAAAACCCAGACAAACTAGGCTGGCAACATGTCAAAACATGAGGATGGATTGCCAGATACAAATTTAAGACCTATACTGAAAATAGCCACTCTCTGTTGAATGGACAAATACTATTAGTTATTAGTCACACACAAAGTGGACTGGTTCAAAGGTTGAATGGTTGAATTATATATGCGGTTGGGTGACAGTGACAGCCGCACAGGCACAAGTTTGATTCCCACTGTTGACATCCATATTCCTGTTTTTGTTCACTGTCTATTTTTCTGCATTTTCTTCTCAACAGTCTGACACGCACTGCGTAATTCCATCAACACTGAATAACGACTCCCAACCCAAAACCAATTGTCTCCACCCAACCGAAACATACCAGGCATGTTGGCGGAATGCTTCTCAGGCTTGACCGATGTCTTGACCCCTCCCCCAAACAGGGCGGCCCATGTCTTGGCGTCCATCTTGTTGGCTACCAGTCGATACAACATCTGGGAGTCGTACATGCTGAGGGCCGAGATAAGGAGGCTGGTGTAGACGGCCATGAGGGACTCAGTCAACAGGATGTGGATCTTGGGAGCATCCTCGTCCTTCTCTCTGGCAAGGAGGATTTTCAAACACGCTACGCCTGCCAGACGGGATAAAAATTGAACGATGTAACACCTTCCAGTTTCTACTCTTTATTTCAACATTACGCTTGTCTTATCATAGCTCTCAATTAGTTAAATATTAATGTCAATCTTATACTAAAAATGCCACATGAACTTTAAAATATTGCCGAAACTTTGAATCGCTACAAGAAATAACCAGGAAATCTGAGACAAGTCAACAATGTCTAGACACTCAAATAATTAATAGAGGTTAAAGGGTTATCGTGTTCCATTACCAGGCCACTTGGCAGGGGGCGTGTTCACCATGTCTTCCCCAGTACTGGCATTACGTGGACGGTTCCTCTTGACCCCGGCCATCAGGTGACTCGACGGGTACGAAAACTCAGGACTGGTGGATGATGAAAATGGAAAATATACATCATATATCAGGATAAAAATATATTTAACCCTCTAGTGCCCAATGGTCGATTTCCTAAGTAGAACAATTTAATTATTATATAACATACCGCATAACACATTACAAATGGACGGAGAGACATGGTTCCAGCTTATTTAAATGTCAAAACTTTTTTTTTTAAACGTCAGCATGTGAGCATGTGCCTTATTTGGCACATCGGGCAGTTCAGGAATAAAAACCCATGTGCCAACTGTGGCACACTGGGCACTAGAGGGTTCATCATACATTACATATTTCAGACTGCAAATACACATAGTCCATGATCCTATACTATTAGATATAAATTTTTACAGAAATCTTGAAATTACTTGAGAAAGCTAGTGATACAATACTGTCTTTCAGATAACAGAATAATTAAAGGAATTTAAAAATTTAGGCGTTCAGTCGAATCCAGCTGATATGAAAAAAAAAAAAAAAATGAATTTCCTCTTTAACAAAAAATATATAAATGCCCTGAACTGACTTGATAAATCCATCAATGCCGACGTCACTGGTCTGGTCGTTGACCGCAATACTGAAAGAGTCGCTGTCACACAGACTCTGGTAGATGCAAGAGGAGAGGGCCACGGACAGGTCTCGGAGCAAACTGACCAATCCAATGTCTGTGTTGGAGTTGGGAGGGAGGGGCATCTCGATGACGGCGTGGAGCAGGTCCTGGAAATAGTAGGTTATATACATTAGTCAAGGCAGGTTGGGGTGTTGGTATTGATGAATTCATATCTCATAGATTCATTTTGAATCACAGCAGATTCCTTCAACGATCTTTGCGTCCAATCAAAATTAGTCAAGAAGAGAATGACATCAACAATACAATTCAACATCAGAATTTGTATCTGTATCTGTAAATAAGCTTGAAAGTGGCTCACTACAGAGCATTGGTTATAGAGGAACAGAATGAGTTCCTCCTGGCTAAGCCGAAGTCTGAATGTTTCACTATTGTCTGTTTGGAATTGCTCAAGACTGGTGCAGTTGGTTGACACAGTCTTCAAGGAATAAGTTCAAGTTCCAATCTTTGATCATGTGAGGCATAAAAGAGATTTAAACAATAGTGGGAATTGTTTGCCTTTAATCAAGATGAGAGCATAGACCCAAAACAAATGTGAAAACAGTCACCATTGGGCCCATCTATCACAAGAGCTGTCTAAGCCATCATGTCTCACCTGAACACCGCATTGAATGAATCGGATGGGATCTGCAAGGACACTCCTACTACTGGTAATGCTGGCAGACAGGAGGGGGAGGGTGGTGGGGAAGGGGAGGGGAGACAGAAGCTGTTGGGTGGGACGCTCTTGTTGGAGTTCCTGTCAGGGAGAGAGAATAAATAGATTTTTACCAACTTTTGGTATGGAGGTCCCAAATGGTCCTTTCAGTAAACGATTATATCCTTCAAATGAATTGTAATGACAAATTTTTAAAATGAATTATACTGCATTCTTCCCGTATTCCAACAGGCCTGACAAGCATAAAAGATCAAAAGTTGCTAAACTTGCTGTGTACAATTCTAGGAATTTCAACGAATTCCCATCCTCAAAATCTGGGAATTGTCTTAAAACCTGGAATTTTCCTTGTTTCCCTGGGATCTGCTAAAAGTCGTGTTTGCTCTGGTGACGACAGTGTGACTGAATCATTCAGTATTCAATGGTGTAATTTTTATCAACATTATTGTCAAATTGTTCAGCATCTAAAGCAAGCTGTGTCGGGATCAAGCACATTATAAAGGTTACGGATTATATCAATATTATCAATCTAGTTCCAAAAGGTGACCTACCTGCAGAAGCAGTAAGAGTTCCATGTGCACAGAGGCCAGGCCCCCACCCCCAGACCCCTGGAGGATACAGTACGAGGCCAGAGTACGAAGCAGGTGTTGGTTCTCTTTCAGCCAGGCCTTGCGTCGAGCCATGCGCTCCACCTTGCTTTGCAGGTCGTGTTTGTCGGCTTTCAAGACTTCATGCAGACTTGCTTTGCCAGACGAATTGGACAAGGAGCGGAAATATTTCGGTGGTTCTTTCAAGTTGTCCACATGCATTTCTACACGTCATGAAAAAAAATAAAACAAGCAGGAAAGAAAAAGGTCAGGGAAATGTAAACAAAACAGATTAAGATAAAACAAGTATAGAGACCTTGACCTTAAACCATCTCAGTCATGATAGTGAAACTAGTTTTATGTTCCAAATTCCTACAGTTCTTTCATTTTTCTGAAAATGCTGTGAGAAAATTGAGCAAAGTTGAATGCACAATTTCGTCATTATTTTAGCACTTCCCTGAGTATTTAAATAACAACAAAAAGCATCGAGGTGGTTAACCCAAAACCCCTTTCTATTCCACAGAAGCAGGTTGTTTGGAATGAGGTCAATGTCAGAGCTAGAATACGTCTTGCCATTCTCAATGACGAGCTTCAATTAAACCATTCCCAAAGATAAAAACACCTCCACAACCATTAGACAGCAATTGACACTGTCAATCAAAGAAACATCCTACCTTCTTTCCCAAACGGCCCGTCTGGTTCCGCATCAGACCCATAGTTACACACGAGCCGTAGCACCTCGACTTCCTTCTCCAGCCAGACGTAGAGCTGATGCCTCAACTGACCGCCGTCCACTTCAAACCCTGTTGCCAGATTACCCAACTCTTCCATAAGGACCTGCAAACAGTGAAAAAGATAAAGATGGGTTTAGAGTCTGTATCCCCATACATGTACAGGCTCAGACTTCACATCATTTATCAATTACATATATTGAGGGATGTTATAAATATACAAATTACCGGTGGGTTTTGTTTTTTGTTTTTTTCTATCAATAATAGAGTTTTCACTCATTAAATTTCCATATTGCCGGGATCAAATTGATCAAAAGATTAGGAAATCTTCCAAGACTCTTATTTCAACCCATGAGTTACAGTCATAGTATAACGGTGGCAACCAAAACCAGAAGCCATTTGCAAAGCATACGTTTCAAACCTGAGACAACCCCCTCACTCACCTTGAGACAAGCAATGAACTTGTACTGCTGGGCCATGACATCCACATAGCCCTTGCTGACAGCGCCGACATCTTTTTTCTCAAACACTGAGTCGTCCATATCTCCATTACTTTGTGGGCTGTCCTTGTCACCATTGGTCAGTTTGCTTTTCTCTCCGTTCTCCATTTCATCATCGTCGTCATCATCTCCACTATCTCCCAATCCCAGGTCTAGCACCAATTCATCCTCAAAGTGAACACGGTTGACAGGTGTGCTCCAGTCAATGGCTGAGGAATTTTGTGGTATACTTGATGAAACTGGTTTGCCCCAGTCAAAACTTGCTGCCGTTTCATTGCCAGAATTTCCAAACGAAGACCCAGAGGCAAACAAATCAGCCGCTTTGTCTGAAGATTTCCCGTTCATTGGTGTGGACGTTTTCTCCATCCCCCAGGAATCGTTGTCCAGAGACATCAGCTTGGCGTCTTTCAACGTTCCTGAAGAACTGTTTATATGAGATCGGAAATGTCTTTTCTGGCAGGCTGTGTGTTCCATTTTCTCCTTGGCGTGTTCCATAAGCAATGGCTGGTCGGGGAGTTTCCGCATGACCTCAATGGCAACGAGGGGACACCCGTTTTGGAAGTGGGCGTTGGAAGCGGCAAAGAAGAGTTGTCTTTCCGACGGGGTGACCTGATCCAGTGTGGCCATCCCATTGGCCACCAGTGTGTCCTTGTGTGTGAAACCGGACACCATCTCTGTACGCCGCTGCTGACTGGAAGATGCCAATCGCAGACGGATGATAAGGGGGTGCGTACGCAGGTAGTTGTAGAAGTTGAAGACGGGTGGAGTCAGTTGTTGCTTCTCCATCTCTCTGGGAATCTTTGGACCAACATTTTTCTGGCAGATTAAAATTGAAGGTTTTAAAACCAGTCATCTTTAACGCGGTTTGAATGTAACCTGATAATAGCTTTCTCACCAGGGTTACTGTCACTTTAACTCCACCTAAGCAGACTTTGAAAATCTCCTTCATCTGCTCAAAGCTAGGGCAATACCGTAATCTATCACAATCAGGCGAGTCCATTTAAACACACAGTCAACTTTGTTATCGGCATAAATATCTTTAAATCCTATTTCGTCAAAAAATATATCAATTTCTACCAAAACCCAGATGAATTTTATCAATTTCAACCATTAGTTATGGGTATGGTATTATAAGATTACACTCCAAAACATTTGGTATCTTTTTGGCAGGGTAAAACAAAAATGTCTTATCCTACCCCTAACCTTAAACCTATACATTTTGGTACCTTTTGGTATAGGTAATCCATACCTCTTACCTTCACCTCCAGCAGAGTGTGTAGCAATGATTCATTGTCCTGGAGTTGCCACAATACCATGGTACCTACAGCATAACCCCTAACCTAAATCCCTAACCCTCACCTCCAACAGTGTGTGTAGTGATGACTCATAGTCCTGAAGTTGCCACAATGCCATGGACCGGACGAAGGGGTCCGGGCTGGCAGCCTTGGGGTCATAGTTCAACCCCTCAGCGTCCAATCCGAGGACTTTGGTGTAGAACAACTTCCTGATAGAGTCTGGCAACTTGGTCTGGTCGTCGTAGAGACGGCAGACTACGATGGCCAACTGGAGGTCATTCATCTTGTCCAGGATTATCTGGACAAAGCAGGACAAGATGGACAGGTCAAAGAGTGAAAAGACAATGAAAGGTTATTTAATTAAATCTTTATACTTTGACAACTTTAAAAAAAATGTAAAAAATTTAATATCTCAATCTATCATCTTAATGGACGACACTTCTACAGTTTTCAAACTTTTGGTTTAATTTCCTTTTCATCACCATGTTTGAAGCCTAAGGCAGCCCTTCCTAATTACAGTCCATTTATTCTAGGACTTATAGGAGCGCCAGGGTTTGAACTCCAGACCTTTGAGTCTCAAATAGACCACTCTAGTACCATTTCCTAGCTGATACTCACACTGACAGCATTCTCCACCTGCCCTGCCAGCAAGAAGAAGGCAGCGGCGTGTGCGTACAGTCCCTTCCCCAACAGGTGGAAGGCGTTCTTCATTGCTATGTGTTTGTTCTTCTCGTCATTGAAGTCGCTGGCAAAGAAATGCTCCATCTTGGTGTTCTGGACAGTCCTGGGTGTGAACAAACCATTTGTTGAAGATTAGAGAAAGACGGAAAAGATTTTGTCATACGAGCATTTCATCAACACCATATAACAGAGATTTATATTACATCCAACTCAATATTTATCTAATGCCTCATTTTCAACACTAGTGTTCCATCAATAGCAACAACATCAATACCACCAACAACAACATAACAGCACGACCACCACAGCTAACACCACCACCATCACCAACACAAATACCACCAACACAAATACCACCAACAACAACCACCATCACCATCACCAACACAAATACCACCAACAACAACCACCATCACCATCATCAAAACAGTATCTTACTTGAAGAGTCCCTTGACGATAGTTTTCTTTTTCATGGCCAGATAGTAAATAGCTGCATCCATTGGCTTCCTCTCCTTCTTGAAGGCCACGTTGGCCACCCTGATGATCAGGGTCTTGAGGACAGTCATATTGGTCAGCCACCAACCCACCCCGTAAAGACGGAGCTCATCCCAGAATGGCTCCTCACTCTTCACACATGGGATGTTGGACAGAAGTTCCTGCAAAGTGAACAAATGGACATTAGGCCAGTTAGTCATCAGAATACCTCAAATCATAGTAGTGTAAGAGACAACTCCATGTCCAGACTAGAACAGTGAAGGCACAAGGCACCTGCACACTCGAACAGATCCCAACTAAAAAGGCATTAAAATTTGCAGCTAGATGTCGACTCGCTACTGACAAAGGCAGATGATCTGAAAGATAACGCTGAAAATGCTGGTACCAAGATGGCTCACGAGTTTATTGTTCAAAGTAATGCTCTGGCTCCTTAGCATGATGTCGACATAAGCACTCCATATATGAAAGTAGTAGTGATCATTATGATGAACTAAAATTATAATCATCAAAATCATTGTAATCCATATTTTTTCCACTGAAAAACCATTAACATCTTTGATCCATCCCCACTGACCTGTGTAGATTCTGAGTGAAATGCCCAGACCAAGTAGAACGTTTTGATTCCTTCCTTCAGCAGCGGCAATCTCTGTACCGGTGGCAAAGTCTTCACCAGACACTGGTACTGTTTCATGGCCAGCAGGTATCTCAGGCCACAGTCATCAATGCTACCTGGAATACGGCAATAAGTCAATCAGTCACATGGTATTCTAAATCTGGCGTGTTTTGGTCTATAGTCAATATGATTCATTTATAATGACTTGCCAACACTAGAATATCAAAAGTTAAGAAATTTCCTTTAAAAACAACAGAACTCTCAGTAAATTAAATACTCACAACCGACAAAAAAAAAACCAACATAAACTAAGACTTAGAGAGAAAATTTTGTGCCATAAAATTGATTTTCATTACAAAATCTGGTAATTGAAATTGTGTGAATACCTTCATCGTATTTCAGATTAGTTCATTTTTGTTGGCAGGCCATCTAGACATACACACATATCTATACACACACACAAACTCTCTCTTTCCCTCACTCGCTAACATACACACACACCCATACATACACATGTCTACACAACACACCAGCTTACCCTGTTCTTTAGTGCTTGATTCTGAAAGACAAAACATTGAAATAACATTAGTCAGTGGTGTATTCAACCCGTGACAATATCATATACATGTATTAAAACAAATCCAAAATTCATCACAAGCAAAAAATTTACATGGTATGCCCTAATCCCCTGCTTGTCCATATTTCCATCTCTATGTTCAGCCATTCACAGTGGTCGTCAGAGCAAATCAAACCGATCAAAATACATTTTTGTTGTCCAATCCCATTGAATATATTTTTACTAAATTCAAATTCTAAAATATGAAACTCACCAGCACCAGAGTCAGCCAAGTCATGGGACGACGCCACAACCTCGGCCAACGCAGCCAGATAGAACTGGTCGTTACCAGACAGACCTGGCAGGTTGAGTTTGAAGAGGTACTCCCTCAACACGTTGGCTTGGGTCATGGAGAACGTGTACGGGTCAATGGGTACCTTGGACCCACCCGAATGCAGTCGACCTCGATGGGGACTGCCACTACCATCGGGCGATGATGACAGCTGGAGTTGTGCGTCCAGATCGTCCGTGTCACTCCTCAACACATTGATGTCCAGCAGGTCGGTGTAGTCGTTCTTTGGCTGGTTGTTTGTCTGAGCCGTTTTGGAGGTGATCTGTGAATGGAACGGGGTGACATCCTTGTCGGCCGTGATGAGGGCGTAGAGGGGGAGGGGAGGGATGGATTTGATCTCCAAGGCATTGACCGACCCGACGTCCATCCTCATGTCTTCGCTGCGATTGGTGGACAAACTCCGCTGTCTAGACATGGGGCTGAGGTGGCTATTGTCTGCCTGTTCCTCCATGTACACAGCCTGGTGACTCTCACCGCCGCTGATGCAACGGACCAGGTGGGCAAGGATGGCTTTGACTCGGCGGGTCTTGCCAAAATTGAGCAGCTCCATGAGTAGTTTGGGATGGTACTGCGGTAACACCGGGTTGGCAAATCTAGCGGCCTCAAACAATCCACTGTCATAGAGCATGGGTAGGCTGGATAGGCTCTCACTGCGACCCAGATTTTGAGTGGACCGTTTCATGGTGGAGTCTCGTTTGGCGCCACCTCCCATTCCCGGTGCCGAGAGGGAATGCCGGATGTTCGTCATGGACAGAGAGGATTTAAAGTTTGGCTTTGACTTGAAGTTGTTACAGAGATTGAGGTTGGAAGCAGCCGAGACCAGGTTGGCCTCTGTCAGCGTCCTCTTGTCCATAGTGGCTTCATCTTCGACCACCTCACAATCCACGTCTTCCAAACCAGACCGCCATTGTGTGAACACCTGATATGGAACAGATAAACAAACAGTCAAAGATTAGTAAGAGCACATTTCTGTGAAAATATTTAATGCTGGACATGGTGATGATAAATTTTTCTCCTGTGGCAGTTTTTAAAGATAACTTATTTACAGTCTGGTCTTCCAGATGCCTCTTCACAGTTCTTTTTTTTTCTTTTTCTTTTTTTAAAATTCAAATTCAACATTTTATATTTTTTAATGAACAAGTAAAATCATCAATTGGAATGTTTGAATTCATTCACTTGAGTCCAAAAATTATCATAGTTAAAAAGCCATTGCCAGTTCTCATAACCACAAGTGATGGCCCCTGGAAGTTTCACAGAAGTAAACACCTGTTAACATGTTCTGACTCGGACATTGCCATCCAGTGAGACGTAACAAATGAAAAGGTGTTACAGCATTTGCACCTGAAAGTCTGTGCCTACCTGCATTTCATTGTCCATGCCGACCACCAGAATGCCAGCCCTCACCCAGTTGAGGTGCATGGGAAGGGGAGGCAAGCCATCGGCTGTGGTGAGTTCAATCCCCTTGAGTCGCATCCACTTGATCTCCTCCTGGTACTCCTCAACCACCATAGACTTGTTCATGGTCAAACGTTTGCTGCTGGCGAAGGCCGACCGTTTGTCTTCCTTGGACTCCTTGTCACGTTTGTTGAGGGCGTTCAACGATCTCACAATCTCATTAGACACCTGCATGGATGATGATTGGACAAACAGTTCAGTTTCATCATTGATTCACTTACTTCCACCCTAAAACAGTATCTGATGATATGATGATACCACTGGCCACAAGTTGAGATCTGGTGAACAGGCGCTAGAAGGTTACATAGATTTTCACTGACAAGGTTGACAGATCTTGTAGCCTCAGCTTTATTCTCAAACTTTGATGTGAACGCCAGCCCTCATCACAGCTGACAGGTACTTATTTCAGATTATATTAATATCAGTAATGATTATGACAAAAAATCAAAAAGAAGAATCCTCACAAATTATGAAAAGGAAAAATATCTTCACTGAATGTCTTACTTTTTATACTAAGAAAAATCCTACACCGACAAGAAATTTGCAGATTTCCACGGGACAGTCATCAAGACTGAGACATGGATAACCTTGACCTTTACATACCTGTCCGTAGATGAGAACCTTTGATCCGACAGCCACTGTGAGAAGATGAGAACCCTCTTCCTGGGAGACCCAATCCAGTTGGACCAAACATTTCTGTTGTAGCAGGCCCTTCCTGTTTCCTTTCTCCGCTATCGACTTCTTGACCGACTGGATGGTGCTCAGACTGGGCACCGATCGGGTTCGGGTCATGAAGGCGGCCGCCACTTGGGCTGCTGGCGAACCTGAGTAATCTTCTGTTTCTGAGGAGGAACGAGCAATATTGACAGTGAGATTATTTCAATATTTTTTTTATTTTAAAAGAAACACTACAAAACAGAGGACATCCTCACCCGGTACTGGACATGGGCACATATTAGAGCTCTTTTTTCCAGAAAAGAACATCAATTGTACGAAGGTAACATACCAACCAGAACTACCATTGGTGGAAATTTATATACAATAGTCAAATACCTAATCATATTACAAAGTTGGTAAACAAATTATTCAAAGGGGTACGTCCCAGCTCTAAACGACATACACACACACACACTCACACACACACTCACACACACACACACACACATACACACACACACACACATACACACTCACACACACACACACACACACACACACACACACACACACACACACATTAGAAAGACCAGTCAGAGATAACCTCCAGCACCAATGTATATTTAGCCTAACATTAACCGCAACCCCATCCCTACCTGTAGGTGTTGACAGTTCCGTTCCTTCTAACATGAACATGTCAATCTCATTCTTGGGGTCGGGGATTTTGATGTTGTTCAACTCGATGGTGTCTTCATGGACCCACTCAGACCCACCTGGAAACAGAAATGGAATAGAACAGGGAAGATGGTTACAATCTCATCACTATACAAAACCTGTTGTCTATACATGCACTATTTATCCATCTCTTCTAATCATCATTCAATCCATCATTATAAATTCAACTTAAAGAAGCGTTATTGTAGTTGGGTTGTTTTGGGTTGGTTTTTTTACTTATTTGCAGAGAAACATGGCAAGTTATTTAGATTATTGTTTCCCACAGTTTGACCTTTTATACTATTCAGGAAGAACCATAATTTATGAAATTTTGCTTACCTTGATGTTCTTTACATCGGTAAATTTCTATTTTCTTGGCATTTCGTCGCCATATTTCAGGAAAATAGTCATCTTTGGGATTTTAAATGCAAGTGATGTCCACTATTGTATAACAGGTTAAATTAGAAAAAATATGTGTTGCCTGTTTCTAAGAATAGCCATATTCTCATGTTCTTCATAAACAGTTCATACACATTCAACTTAGAAAGATTTTTTGAATTTGAGTTTTGAATAACAAGAATCTAAAATCAACATTAATATATTCAATACAAGGGGCCAGGTGTTCATTTCAACCCAAAAAAAGTAACCCGAACTCTCACCAGTGGATTCACATTCCAGAATGACGACCCGAAGGTTGACGAATTTGTCCTCAGGGTTTTCAGGCAGTGTCCTGACTGGGCTAGACCTGTAGGCCACGGCGATTCGACCACTGTAGCCACAGCTGACAGCGATTGGTTGACCTATGGGATGGAGATATAATTCATTGTAAAGCGGTGGAATCATTTCAGAAACGACTAGACCATATCCTCATTGATCAAGGGCTATAAGCGAACTGACGTGCAAGTTCTGTAAAAACTGAACAAACAAATAAATATACTTATATTAAATGTTTGGAATATAGCTCTTTACGCTTTTAATTTAGTCCAAATCAGCACATTATGAAATTTTCTCAAGGTTTACAGGCAGTTAAATCAAATAACACACAAACCCCAAACCATTGGCCGTGTGAATACTGACCAGGGATAGAAATGGCGCTGGTCCTGTCCTGGGTGGCACTCGGACGTTCCCACTCCTTCCAGTCGTATTTGTAATCCACCGTCTTCTCCTCTTGATAACATTTAACCTGGACAGGAAATAGGTCAGACATTAAGTGACAGACACTTGGACTCCTTTCTATTCTTAGTTTGGTAGCTTCTCTTTCTACTTTATATGACATACTACATCTTGCAACCACTAAAAATGAATCGGAAATTGAAATCTAGGCAAATGGTGTTATGGTCAAATGTAAAAGCTTATCTTGTCCTCTTCCAAGTGCTGAAAAATAAATTAAAGCTAGTGTTGTTATTGTCCTTCAAAAAAGCACGAACATTCCATGCCAAACGACAATTGATTAAATGACCAACTGACGTATTCAATTCCAGCCTTACCTCTGGATGGGTCCGAGTGACGTTCCCCTCCTCCATGGAAAACTCATAGCTGGTCACGCTACACAGACTCGTCTCCGTTGTATCAGCGTCCATCTTGGACATGTCACACCGCCAGAATCGAACCTCGCCATCGGAGCACGCTGTCGTCAGGAGGTATGGAGCAAAGCATGCTGGGTAGATGGAGGCTGAACTCAGGTGTCCAGCAGCTACGCTGGCCGAGATGAGCTGGACATCACTGGGTAAGGACAGAGACTGGCAGCAAATCTGAGGAAAACGATTGTAAAGGTTGAATTAGACTATGGCGGTGATTTTCATTATAAACCATCTCATTAATTTTGATTTGTTAAGACTAGACAGAATGGAAGTGTTGGTATATTGGGGTAAGGTCTTCAAAATGTCAAGTCGAAATTTCTCAGTTTCCTTTGGGACTTTCCATGAGTCAAACTTGGTGCTGAAGTTGGTTTGATTCTTGAAGAAGCTGAGTGACATACTGACACAATAATCTTGACACAGTGCCAGTAAATATTAAGACGGCAGTGTCAGTCCCAAGGATAAATCGCAGAAGGTGATAGACAAAACAATAGTAAACAGTGAAAGATTGACCGTTAGAGAGACATAGACATCGAGAAAGTGATAGCCTTTTACCTCACAGATAGACAGATAGGTTTTGTTTTAAGCAGGAAAGCCTATCAAAAGCAAACAGACATTCAGATTTCTCACCTTGGAGGTGGTCACAGACATGGTCATCACTTGGATTTTGGCCCCATTGCGTTGGGCCTTGTGATTGGATGAGGTGAAATCCATCCCGTTGGGACTCAGCTCATCGTTAAAACTGTCCACTGGATTCTCATACTGGTCGTAGTCAAAGGCACCTGGAGGGTAAACAATAATAACAGACAATAACAACCGTGACATGTTCAAACAATACCTCCATCTATATCCTACAATCTACACAACATCATCATTAGCTACTCCAATCCCAGCCTCCCTCCACCCCTCCTTTTATCATACATACAAGGTACGTGGCAAACAAAAAATAAATCTGGCAACAGAGAAAAGGTAAATCAAAATCATAAAGTAACAGAGACAGGGATGTAACTCTTTCAGATTTTCTCTGGTTTGGACGATTGAGCCCATGCAGATGGCAGTTTAACATTAGAGTCCCGGAAACGAAACGGACAGAAACTCAATCAATTGGTCTATTGAAAATAATGAAATCTGAAATCAGAGAAAATCTGACCAATCCACAATCCTGCCTGACCATAGCAATACTGACCCAAGACATTATTCTTGTCCGCACTGGGCCTGGACTGAATGGTCAATCTCCACATGTGGAGGACGGAAAAACTCCCATTGTCCGACTCTTGCTTTTCAACGACCACCAGGTAAAAGTCTTGGTCAAAGGTGTGCTGACCACTCAGGTCCACCACGGCCTCTCTTCCCCTGGCCCCCACCTCGCCGGATATCAACTGGTCTTGGAACACGTGGATCAGCTGGATGTTCTGCCAGTCCTGAAAGGGGTAAATAAAAAACATCACTCACCTTGTGCTAGAAAGTTATCACAATTCATAGTTTTCAATTGTACTTTACAAGCTTGTAATTAGGAGTTGGTTGGTTTGTTTGTTAAATTGTTTGCTTTATTTTGTGCTCATTCTGCAAAAGTTCTATCATACCTCTTACAGACAGGCCACATAATGCATGTAAACATCAATAGGACAAGTCACTTTATTTTTTAATCTCAGTGATTTCCACCATTGTAAGCAGGTCAAATAACTTTATTATTCAAACAATGATTTCTGTGTCTAATAGTTGGATTATGCAATTTTTTCTCCAAACATTCTTGGAGGCTTACTCAAACACAGTATTCTGTGAAAAAATGAAAAACATATTATATTGATAATGTGTGCAAAAAAAGAAAGTAAATTTCTGTGGGTATCACAAGTGGTGTTTGGATTTAGTGACTTAAAATTATCTCTAAATGTGGCTAACTTCCTGTGTAGTAAATACCTGCAAGGCATCGCTGATGGCATCCAGTTCAAGCACACAGCCAGGGTGAGTCGAGGACTGGAGGGAGATGATGTTGAAGAGTTCTGTCGGGGAAGGGGGGTGTTCCAACGGAGTCTCGTTGTGACCAGAGCTGGTGCTCATGTCAGAAAAACTTTGCTTCTGGAACTTTTGAGAGAGATAATTTGTTTTTTGGTGTTTTCCCTTATATTAAATAATGATGTTGATGATGATGATGATGATGATGATGATGATGATGATGATGATGATGATGATGATGATGATGATTATGATGATGAT
>JARFNW010203425.1:0-15922 GCA_031763155.1 Dirona albolineata
GAACTCTTTGTTGTATCTATATGTTGATTCACTAACTTGTCTTAGAGTAAATATATGGTCCTGAACACTTCTTCCTGCCCTAAATCCACTTTGATGTTCCAAGAGGTTGCCTTCCACTTTTCAGACTATGGCGTGGAAATAGTGATTGGTCTATGTCATCACACAAGGCTTGCATGGTCCATCCCAAACAAACATTTTGCAATCCCATGCAGGTCGAATTGTTACATTTTGAGATGTAGGCCTACTCATTTACATAATTTCCTAGTTATAATTCACTTCACTTCCAACTTTTTTTTTGCTGAAGATTTTAATGAAAGTGAAAGCCAACTTAAATTGATAATAGTTTTTCATCTTATATTTAAATGACTTACAAATAAAAATACTTTACTTTTTTCCCCCTTTATCTCTTTGTAATTGCAGGAGGAAGAATCTGCTCCTTTTCCCCATGTATCGAACAAGTCCAACGCAGTCATGAAGCTCTGGCCAAGGAAGGCTTTGAAGAACTTGTCACTATGGAATGCGTCAATAGAAACTTCAATATTCAGCATGCAAAATTGCAGAATGTCAGTTTTGATGGAGAATTTGTAGAGCATCCACCAAATAATCCAGTTTCATTAAACGATTCAAAAGAACAACCATTACAAGAGGACATTTCTTCACAAGCGAAACCACAATTTAAAATTACTAAAAAGTCCTTTCAGCCTGCAGATTCCAACAATGGTGATAATGGTGATGAAAAGTCCAAAGCTGATTCTAATTCTAATTTAAGCTGTTTTTCTGCTGCTGCGCCTGTGATAAACATTCAGGGCCATACAGGCTTCCTCACTTTTGCCACTCTGTCATCACACTGATTTTAATCATACTTTTTTACCTTGTTTTGGAGTCAATATCTTTTTATTTGATTTTTTTAAAAATTGGTAGTGATAGATTTGTTGTTATTATTAGTATTTGTGCCGGGTGACACATATTGAATGGAACCCACCCATTTCCTGAGCCGGTTTTTAAACTGAAGTTTCAAGGATTGAATCTTTCACTATGCATAAGTTGGCAGCATAGCAAGCCTATCTGGGGTTGACCAGGTGAACAGCGCTTTGTAATGGACATTAAACTTTTTCACCCAGTCGTTTAGCCTTGCCTTACATTGCCCTGCAAATTTCTTCTGAAACAAGAGCATCTTTACCTTCATCAATTTATTCCGAGCATATTTAAATGAATAAGTTTTGAGATAAGCTTTGACAGCAAATGCCTTTTGTTGTTTAGACCATGTCAATTTAAAAAATGTATCGTTTCCTCTTTGGGTGGCAAAAAAATAAATGACGGTTTTAATGATTCTTGTGAGCTTTGATGAGGCAGGATATTATTGGAAAGAAAAAAAAGTGATAAATTGTGCAGGTCATCATTTTGTTTTTGTATGTGGGTCAATTAAAGTCTGTTTTCTCTAACAAAAGAAGTTGAGCTCATAATAATATGTAAAATGATTGTATTACCATTTGATGCAAAATAAAATTGTGGGTTAATGAAAAAATAAAGTTTACTAACTGCCAACTCATTTGGTTTAGTTGCCAAACATTATTTTTGCGTCTTTGGTAAAATTACCAAATTCTATAGCTGTTGAGGCTACCTGAGGCTACAATACAATGTTGTCTGGTCTAGATATGAGTAATATTGAACAGTGTATTGCTTCTTGTACCAAACAAGGTTTATTGGCACAGTGAGATGATCCCCTGCTTGCCTTAAAAGTCTTGATCCATGGAATTTCCAGCTCTGTATCAGGACATGTGTAGGTACTAGTGGGGTACAGGCTTGCACTTATCCTGTAAACACTTTACCTGGGTCTGCACATCAATGCCTTCTGCTCTGTCCTGGGCCAGGCACAGAGCTGATCCCTACACTGTTTAATTATGGTTCTAAAGGGAACAGATGTCTTCTTATAGATGTCAATCTTATAGAAGTTGAGTTGGGTTTTCTGTGTGGTTGTCATTTTCACCCTCCAATGCTTTAATATTAGGCTAGGTCCAAAAATGCCAATCAGTGTCCCTGAGGCAGGACCACAAAAGCCATGAAGCAAAAAGAGAGGAGAACACAGCCCCCCAATACTTTGCCCAACTAGAAATATGATTTCATCTGGCCAGCTGGGAGGTAGGTTTGCATCAGCAGGGTGCTTGCTATCCATCTCTGTGCTGAGAAGAGGTTCACATTTTTAGTAGTTTTGCACACTTTTTTACATAAGTGGTTATTGTTGTCTTTGGGGTGTGATGGTCCTTTGTTAGCATTTTGGTTCGGACTTTATTGGGAGTGTCACCTCTGATCCTGATATGACTAATAATAAAAGATGACATTTCCTTTTTGAAAGTTTATCTGCAAAAGGACTCAATATGACTTGAAAGTTCCGTGTCTACTTGACAGAGCTTTGGAAGTATCAATATATTATAATATATATAAAACATCCTTCTCTTCTCGGATTCAAACCACATACAGCTTGCTGACATGACAAACTACTGTGCTACTGCTACACATACGCTTGGTAAAATTCTCTCAGAAAAGCTAGCAAATACAGTTTTATCATGATTTTTTTCGTGAACTTTACAAAGTCCTTGGCAAGTCGTTATAATAGGTCTGAGGTGCACTGTACTGGAAAAAAAGACAGGTTTCCCATATTTGCCTTGATACATGGGTCAGGGTTTTAGTAAACCCAGTTAGACTTTTACACAAGTCTACCAGCCTGACCACAGCAGCACACCATTCTCACTAAGTTCTATATGAAATTGTCCTGATCAAAAGAATTAAAGTTATAGATTTGTATAATTCACTCCCAAAGACTAGAAAGTTGCAACAAAATGTCCCTGAAAAGAAACGTCAATTGCAGTGTGCAGCGGGTAAACAAATGTCTAAAAAAAACAATCCACCAATTTTCATACACATCATTTCAACAGATAAATTTATTTAGTTCCATATTATGATTGAATCAAAAATGGCAGCCAAAAAAAAAAAAGTGTAACCCACCAGTCATATATTTATATGTCAACCAAAGACAACAGTGTCGTTAATAATCAAACTATGAAACAAACATAGTTGCCATAATAACTCATGACAATACGAGTCAAAACAGCTGAGCATCAATATTAGAGTATAATTGATGATGATAATGAATATATATATATAAGTATTATAAGGGCTTTGATTGGAAAACATAAACACCTACCCTTGACAAGGGGACGCCACAAGTTTTAAAAGTAAAAAAAAAAAAGTTATATTTTCCCAATGAAAATACCATTGGCCACTTTCGATGGGGAAAAGTTTGTCCAGCTTTTCTTGTAACAACCGACAGGGCCATATTGCGTATTATAATTATAATAATAACTGGATTTGTGGGCTGGATTAACGTCCAATGGCTCATACTCATATGGGATTTACCCATTTCTATTGATATGCGTGAAATCCAAACATCATTATCAGCTTGTGGGTCAGTAGTCATTTAAGATTTCATAAAAAGCCTTCACAAGAATGTAGTAAGCACATAATGCTTTCACCGTCTGTATTCAGGCATAGTGTGCTGGTGGAAGAACAGACTTTGGGAAAGTTCATTAACGAAAATATTGGGAAAATGCAAACAATATGAATCAGAATGAACATTGGAGTTATTACTTTTCATCATTATTATTAAATCAAAAGCAAAACACACAAGTGAATAAAATACAAATGAGAGTCACAATACAGTCAGAAACACTTTTATAATAAGAGGACTGCTAATAACATGCTGTATCCCTCCTTTCATCCTCTCTATTTTATACCAAAATTAGAATACGGTTTGCTTCATACAAGCTGACACTGCAATAATCTCCTTGGGAGTCTTATGTTTCCAGGAACCGATACCCGTTTGGTCATTTCCCTAATCACAGGGGCGTATTTACTTTATTTCACGCTCCCGACAACATTGACTCACGCAGAGTCAATTGTATAATATTCCTATTGTAAAAGGAAATGGAAATCACAGGGGTATAAACCTCTCATTCAAGCAATCACATTATAATATGTTTCTATCTTTGTTTTGTTTTGTGAAACATTCCCATTCATACCACATACCGGTGTTGGGCACAGTCCGGTGGTCAGCCTAAATAATGCACAAGCCATTTGCATGCTGCCTTGTCCTAATCAGAAAGTTCCAAATCTGCATGCAAATAACTGAAACATTGTTCGATACACATTCAAGCCTGAACTGTTCAGAACTGTCAGATGAAAAAAAAAAAATGCAGCCAAAGGTATTGATTATAAATATTCTATATAAATGGAACATAAATACCATTCAATACCTGCCCCTCTGGATAAGATATGAAACACAATATCAGTTTTAGACATTCATGAGTGAAGGAAATTATCAAAACCCCACTACCAAATAGAAATATGGTGTTCAATCTGAAATAAAATGAATGAAGATGAGAAATGAATCTATTTCATATAATGCTGATACTGATAGTAAAAGCTGGTAGCGGTAACAACAAATAGTAATCTTGTGTTGTTATCGCTAGCCACAAATTCAATAAACTTGTTGATGTGCCAATTTGCCAATTTGAGACCAAGAAGAAAGAAAGAAGTCAGATAAGGCAAGATATATACAACAAAAGATAAATGCATGTGCCAGCTGGCTTTGCCAAAACATTTCATTCATACTACCATCCACCGCTGCTCTGTAGAAGAATGTCATATCTTACTCCTATCTCAACCCAAACTCTCTAGTCTTTCTTTTGTTGTTATCCAAAATGTGAAACCCCTTTAAATCGCAAAGCAGTGTGGGGGCCTAAGACAATCAACAGTGGTGAAGCACCAGCATGTAAACACACAGGCACGCTGACCATCATGCATGGCTGAACACATAGCTGGAAAGTCTATGGATCAGGACATTAAAACAAACATGGGGTCATGAGCAATGACAAGCAAGCATTGTTTTGTTAGGGTGACCAACACCCTACATTTTCTATTGCCATGGTGTTTATCCCCCTCGGCTATGAAAGACAACTCGAATCTCTTTGATGTGTACATTCTGTTTTGCATCAACCAGTGGCAACCACATAAAAAAACCCAACCCATTTCAACATAAGAAAGAAAAAAATTAACTTTATATGTCATGTAGACTGATTTATCGCAAGTTCTGAAATCAATGTCTTTTGACCTTATCAACAAGCTAACATACTTATGAGAAATGGACCCGTAAGAGTAACATAAAATAAAGCACAAAAGCATGTTTTGTATTATCGCACAAGCATTACTTACCAAAGACAGCTTGGATTGTTAAAATTTGTCAAACATATTCTTCACTTTTAATGTAAAATGTAATGTTTTGATTGCTATGAAATGCCACATATTAACGTGAGCATAGAAGCCTTGAGAGTTAAAACAATTATTTTTCCAGCAAAGGGTTTGTTTACATTAATAGTAATACTAATCCGACACTCAATTTTATTATCCATCCATTATATTGTCACTTTGGACATGTTGATAAATATATTATATATTTGTATGCAAAGAATTATTCTCAATCACACATGACACAGTTCATAAAGCTTTTAGATTTCCATAAATATGATCAACAAAATGGATATTCTGCAGCATGATGATAAAAGAAAATACTTCTGATGAATGTGACCTCCCACTGCGACAAAATGCACTTGATATTTTCACACAGAATGGAGGTAACTAACCAGTCTGTCGCATTAATTTAACAGTTCTATTTGGAAATTAAATAGTGTCTATTTCTATGTATGTAAGTTCTGAAGTCTTTTTGGACGAATGCCCTTTTTTCTGCTCTGTGAGGTGAGGCTGTAAAAAGACAACTGCTCCTGTTTAAATTCCACCTCTGGAACTATCGCATCCAGGATTTGATCCCAGACCTCTGGGTCACTGAAGTGACAGCATTAGTCATCTCTCATTTAAAAAAATGAATTGTTACTTTTCTGGGAAGATTTTCCCCCTGACACATTGCATTACTATCAGCTACGGTATATACTAAGTGAAGATAAGCACCATATTGAATATTAACATGAAATGAAGGAATGTACTACCACGCAAAAAAATTAATCCCAACAAGCGTACAATTTCACACAATTTCAATAAGTATCTTCCATCAACACCACGCAAACTGAAACTGAAAGAAAAATCTCAGGTCATGTTACAAAGTAAAAAGTAAAAGAGACAAAAATTGCACACTTTTTCTTTAAATAAACATAAGCAGTTATGAAGAATTAAATAATGTATATGTACCACTCTCTTAGAAACCAATATAACGTCTAAAATCTGTTGTAAAGCAATGGCCAAATATTACTAGAGGTTGGATATATCAAAGGACTTTGCAAATCAAACCAACCAACAGCAAACACTTGGTTCCACAGCAGCAAGTCGGGTCCTAAACCACTATCAGGTGCAATCCCTCCATCTCTCCACTCAATAGTCAAGATCATAATTTAAAAAAAATTGACTGCCACAAATTTTTTCATTTCATTTAATTTTGTGTAAATCTTAAAAAAAGATGTATCAAGATATGGGCTTTCATGAATTTCCTGTGTATGCACACACATCATTTGCTATAGGTCAATTATGCACATTTTAGTTCCATGTCAAATTTTGAAATAAAGAATGCGATTAACACAAGAAATAATGTTACTGGTTATTCATTTGTGTACAAAATTCAGAAAATTAATCCAAAGAATATGTGATGCAAACTACATACGTGGCTTGAAAAAAAAAGTGGAAATAAATTAAAGAACATTCAAAGCATGTTTATGTACAGAACAAAAAGTTTCATTATATTTATATCATAAATACACAAAAATAACAAAAATCACATATCACCATGTACACTGGACCTTCCTACAAAGACCAAAGAACAGTAAAAACAAATAACAAACATAATTGGCATCAATTTTTCTCTTCACATTTTACATAATTATAAATGAAAATAAAAGATGAATTTCCAGTATGAACAAGAACAACTTTCTCATTCACCCTCCAAAAATTATGAACGTTCAATCTTAATCTTAACTGAATACACGTTTTCACTAAACTCAAAGAATATATATTTCAAAATATATCATATATACCAGTATAGGAAAAATATTTGTTTCAATAACAACTAACACAGTCACAAATTAATACAAGTCAGCATTACTTATCACACACCTACTGAAAGAACATTGAACAACACAATAGTTTGACATTACAGGTCATCGTTACTATTACATTCACTTTTATGACACACACACACACACACACTTAAACATTACACCCTCTACCCATTCATACACATGGCAGAACTATTGTTCCTTCCGTCTGGATTTGATGTATCCGAGACCTTGGGAGGCCTAGATTAGTGTGATTATAGGTGTTGATGCGACTGTTTTGTTGTTGGCATTGTAGTCAGAGCTGTTGATGTTATTGATGTTGTGACTGATTTAGTATTGTGGGTTGATATTGTTGGCGTTAGGATTCATGTTGACACGGACAATCACATTTACTCCATTTTGGACACTTCAAACCTCGTATTCATAATCTCCTCATCTGAATCAAGCACTGGCAAAACTCTGTGGATATTTGTAAAGGTAAAAATAGAAATCATTCAAATAAAACCATAGGAAATAAAAATTACAAAACATCCTGCACACATTTTTCTCCGCTTTTTGTTTATCTTTTCCTTTATTCTTACATGTAATATATAGATCTACCTTCACTTCCAATGTTTCTATCACTTTCTCCTTTGTTCTCTTCATACTTACAATTCATGCTTACAGCCGCTAAAAAAAGAAATACATTTTTTTTAAAAACAAAGACTAATTCCGTAATTTCAGCAGGCAGACATGTTCTCAGGAAGTGGATTATAATGATTTGAACCATAACAGATGTGATACAAATGCTTGAGAAAAACTCATAAAATATCAATGCATTTTAATGTGAACATGTCTCTTATATAACAAAATAGAATCTCTCAAATGTTACACACAAAAAAACCCCCCAAAAATGGCAACATTGACTCACTTGTCTGTTATCGATGACGGAATGTTTTCCTCCACCCATTTCAAGTCATCCTCCTGGTGGGAAATGAACAACAAAGACTCAAAGATGAACAACATGATAATAATATGATATAGACAAGGCTGTGTTGAAAAGTGTAAAAAAGAAGTGATCTTGTCGATATGTTGCAGTGAAAGGATTAGTCAGGGTTAAATTTCCTCCATCAGCCTTCATTACGACTTTCTTTGCTTCTAAAGTAAACTCTGAAATGTTTTCTATCCACATTTTCCCACATCCATATTAACGCAATTCCATTGAAAGAGTTTACACACAATCAAATAACAGTCTAGAAATTTTTTATTTTTTTTGTCGTACTAGCTACCTTACACCGAAAGGTACAAAATGTAAATTGATCAAGAAAGAAAGAAAGACTAGCTACTTTCCGAAAACATTTTTAAAACTGTTTCACTGTCAATTTGAGCACATTATAAATCTAAATATATATATATTTTTCTACAGGGTAAAATTATATCAGATAGGATAGACACCGCTTTTACAAAATAAAATATTTCATACCAGTCTCCTGTCATTCTCCATCATTTTGGGAGAGCCGTTCCTTTGCTGAGTCTTTGTAGATCGCATCTTCATTCCCTCTGTGATGAGACAAAAAAAAAAGATTGTTTGATAGTTCACCCCCTTTCAATGAATATCATAAAAGAAAATAACAATACAAAATCATGACACCACTTTGACAGTCGATCCTTGATATTAATGACACCCAGGTAAGGACAAAAATGGTTGTCATGGCTAAACATGGACTCACCCAAAGAGGCCATTGGCAAAAAGGGATATTGTTTCAATTAAATTTAATTCAACTTCCCCAGAACAACAACCTAAAAAACGGTGACATAGACGGAGCCAACCATGAATGGTATAAATGCTTATGTAGCCTTCATCTTGTCAACATTGAGACGAAGAGGTAAATACATTTCAAGCAAAACAAAAATCAAGGGTGAAAAAAACAAAAAACAACCTTATGGACACAAACACTAATGCACTGAACAAATTTAATAAATTATATCACCAAAAAAAATTTGAAAATACAAAAAGGAAAAATATGACTCACCATATGCCTCACTCAGCACCTGTTCATCATCTAGGTCATCCTCAGCTGCATCCAACAAAGGGGAGAAGGCATATCTGTTTGGAGACAGTCAATTCAAATTGAGAACATCTAGTGTGAGCACTTTTGATTTTCATATTTTACTTTGAATTAGAGACCTCACGCAATGAAAGAAAAGAGATAGGCTTAGCTTTAACATATGAAAAAAATCAATAAACGATACCTTTGGTTGTTGGCTGTGGGTCTCCACAGGATCATAATGATGAAAAGGATGACGGAGAAGAGGAGATGCCAGAAAGCCTCATCCACCCACAGCTCTTTCCAGTCCTGGGTAGGAGCAAATTACATTGTTTTCATTCATTGGTCAGCAAGGGAAGATGGATGAAATATTGAAAGACAAATGATAAATAATAGCTTTTCATTGCCATACTGAAAATGTATATTTAGTATCCATGTCATGCATGGACATGGCAGTATAATAAAGCTACCATATTTTATTTACTTTTTTCTTTACAAAAAGAATGAACAATAATTAAATTTGTTTTAAATGTTGTAATATGTGTAAATTTTAAGCAATGTTATTTTCTTGGCAATCTAGATTCTCTTGCATTGTAGTCTTAACCCCAGTCAATGAGGGTTTTAATGAAGAATTTATTTTACTAAATAAACCAATTTTATGTTCATGAATGTAATCCCAATTAACATTGTATCATGTAAGGATCTGTTGAAAAGGTAGAGTACCACCATTATCAAAGGTGTTCACTCACAGTAAGGCATTCTTTGAATCTGTGCTGAGTCATGAACCAAATCATGTATCCGATGGAAGCTGAAACAGGAAGTGGTGACATAGTAACAATACATGTATATCAGCAGACCAACCATAGGACGACAATAATGGCATTATAAAAGGGATGAGAACCAGGTAACCAAGTTCAATAGCAAGTACAAACATTTGAATGGCAAATGTCTTTGGAGGACACAGTGATTAAAGTTATACACATGCATCACCAAAAAAACAAAACAACAATAAACGAAAGAAAAAAAAAATTGAAAGTCTTTATCTCAATGATGAGGATCTTTACAGTCAGAACATACTGGCAATGTCACACAGTATCATTGATTGTGAAGAGCATAGAGCATAACCTGGTCATGACCATGCGCTGTATAAATGCTATGTATTATTATTATTATTATTATTATTATTATTATCATTATTCATGAAATCCAACATCTAAAATTTAAAAAATCAATCAATAAATCAAAGGAAAGCTAAACAAATTTTTCAAAATAAAAAAATGCACACTTCCTCACCTAAAACAGCAAAAATTAGTGTATTGGTGAAATGGCGGTACAAGGACAACTTGACAACATTACGCCTCAATCTCAGAGTACGAGTCGTTTGCAGCAGAGAGGAGAAGATGTTTGAACAGTCAAGGAAATCAGAGGGTCACAAGAGCATAAATCTACATCATGTGTATCTAGTTTCACTACATAAATATGTATCAATCTCCCTCTCCCATTAGTTAGGGGCCAGTTCATGACTGTCACCATATTTCTCTTTCCATCTCTGTCGCAGCAGCTCTTCGTTACACCAATGTGCCACTGTTTTCCATCCCTCTTTCAATAATTCTGTCCCGTATTGTTTATTTACTTCCATTTTGTTTTCTCTCTTTCGCTTTCAAATGTCAAAATCATAAATACAAGGTCAAAGACTAGCAATTTTCTTCTAGTTTCACACCTGAAAGATCAACATCTGCATATGGTTTTTTAACCGTTTTGTTTTATTATAAACTGCTGAAAATTTTACATGTGTATTTATTTCAGAAGGTGTCTTGTTAATTTTCATTTAATCTTATTCAATTTTTAAAATGTACAACCCTGCAGCAGCACAGAAATCATTGGTGTAAAAAAAAGACAGGCATCCAATACGCTGACAACTAGGCCATAGTATCTCATCATATGAATACAGAAATACTTTGTACTATCACTAAATGACATTTGTTCCTTTCAGAAAATCAATCTAAATACTGAATTCAAATTGATTAGTTTATATGAAAACATATCACAGGCTCAATTTCAATACAAAATGTAAATATTTGCATCGTTCTGAACAAAAAGGATATCCACCAGCAAATGATAGCATCTGTAACAGCCAATGGGACAGCAGCGAGCATGTTGTCTTTGGATTGGTCCGACTTGGACTGGAAACAAATGAAAAATCATTATGCAATCATACCAACTGTGCTACGAATTACCTCATAATATTGATAATGAATAACTTAAGACCACAAAGAAGGTGATTTTTAACCAGTCAATTAGCTATCATAAATATAATAAGTTCAAGCCAAACATAATAAACTTGGTGTTTATAAATCAAGAGACGTTTGAAAAATATTCTCTTGCTAAAATTTGAATAAAACATAACACTGTTTTGAGCAACTTCTATTACATTTTCATAAACATTATATTGCAAAGGTTAAATCTGTAAAAACTAATAATAATAAGCTGTGATCACACCACAAAAAGGTAATCAAACAATTCATTTTGAAACTGAGTAAAACGTATAAATGACATCAAAGTAGTAATTCATACTGACCGACAAAGCACGCATACATCCCTCAACGGACGCTAAGATAAAATAGACGAATCCAACCATCAACACTTTATGCAAGGTTTGACCTAGCCTGGGCCTGTTGGATTGAAGTGGAATATAAATAGAGCCATAAAGAATCAAGACTGACTGTTGAATGGAGACATCATTTCTAAAATTGGGATACTTTGCCCTCACCTCAAAAGAAAATTCTTTCAGGATGAAGTGGTGCGAAAGAAGATTATAAATGTGCTATGAAAATTAAAGACAATTGGAGAGTAATTTCTAAAACTCACAGTTTTGGACTGGATCAAAACATTTCTATGTGGGATCACTACTCTGGTGCAAAAAAAATCTCCCACGGGAATAACAATTTGAAAGCCAAGGCTGCAACTTTTTTTAAAATTTCTATCTAACTGTTGCCAAGCGCACCTTGGTAAAATGATACAGAGCCATGCTAGAAACACTTCACACTCAGCTCTTCGTTAGATCACATGTAAATTATTAGTACTGCAGATACAGCTTATGTTTACTGATGGGAATTTAAGTTTATCTAATGTCTGTAATTTCTTAGATACTAAAGTATTTTCATTAGCTTTATAGGAGATTCAAACGAAAAACAAGTAAAATTAATTGTATTGTCATTGAGAGGTCATCCAGATTTCAACTTTGCTACTTATAACTTTCAGGAATGAAAATTTAGCATCTGTAATAACATTGCTTATTTAACATCACTCACTCATCTTGTTCACATCGCCCACTGGGCCTTGACAAAACGTATTTAAAAAACCTTATGTTGAGACTTACTTGACAATGCCAAATCCAAGACTGACAATGATGACCAGCATCCTTGCCAATGACCTTTTGATGCAGGAGACAACTTCGGCCAAAACAATGGCACCTCTTACTGACTGACCAGTGTTATTAATGCTTTCATACTCCGCAAAGAACACAGCTTTCTCCAACATGCCTAATGGAAGAAATAATAAAGTATTTTAAAGATGAATTGATTCACACGAAATCGTAAGAACCCCACCTCCAACAGAACCCACCTTGTAGAGGTGGAAGGGTTTGTATGATCTAATGAAGATCTCTATCAAGTGATTCCAGGGCCTGTCATGGGGCCTTAAGGTGGCAGCCCCATCACCTAACTAACCATCACCTAATCCCCTGCTTGATTCAGAGAAGAAATTACATGATAAACAATGGACTGATTCTAAGAAGACAAACCCAAACAACAAAACGGATTCCAAGTATTTTTATTACAAATGTAAGGTCTTTAAGTAAAACCGTCACAAAATATTTTTCCATCAAGTGAAAATAAGAAAAGGATTAGTAAAATAAAAAGTTTCACTACATAATACCTATAAAACTATAGCGTATGTAAACAACATCCTATACGTCACTCCGCAATCAACACATACACCAACCATCGCAGTATGCAGCATTCCTCAGTTAATGAGTTACATGGTATCACCTCAATTGATTTCCACTCGCTTAACTTATACACCACTTTCAGAACAAAATATATGAATAGCATGTGATAATAATGCAAAGAAAGATGAAACCCAAATTTTGCAACAATAATATGCCACTTGGCAACAACAAAAATCCCTTTCAGTCAGACAATGTGAGAGGAAGAAACGTGTGTACCTAACAGAATGACACCTCCCACCCAGAACTGTACACGCAGCAGATCTCTCCAGGAGCACGCCAACAAGATGAGCCAAAACACGCCAAAACTGATGTACACCAGTCCCATCACACCGTAGAACTAAATGGGAAAATAAAAATCATTATTACATTACAAACAAAACATAGAGAATCATAATAATAACAATACTCAATCTGCCTATGACCGGATGGAAATTTTGTTTTGTCTTTTTTCCCACTTACAAGACGCCCAATAAATATTCACCTTCATCCTGTAAATTTCAGGAAATTAAACCAAAGGCAGGGGATCAGACTACTATGTCTAAAAGCTTTTCTCAGTCCCGAGCAACACAACATACAGTGTTGTTCAGATGACAAACCAACAAATCATTGGCAGCCTTGGTGTATATTTCCCTCAAGTATGAATGGAACTGGGGTAGTTTTGCCATCACACTTGCTCAAAGGGTAAGTCAAGTAAACGGCAACTTGTGAAAAAAGAGCTTGCTATATTATTAAACTGTTTTGTACTCAGTAACAGATGGAGAATAAAATGAAACCCAAAAAAATTTCTGAGATAAAAAACATTTTTAAAACATGAACATTTAATTTTCTCCGACATTTTGTTTTTAAACATCCATACTTACAACAAGAAGAGGATAATCCACAGCTGCTATGTAACTGTCACCCCTCATCATTCTAACCGTCACTGAAAATAGATACAAATATAACAGAATTCTCTGTAAAGTTTTGAATATTAAAACATCTTTTTTATTTTCCTCTTCACAATCATCAGTCCTATATCACAAAAGTAGAGTTTTGCATCTAACTGATTGAGCTATTGGCCACTTATCCAAAAAATCACCTGACAACAGCATATTTGTTCATTAGGCAATTCAGTTGTTTTTTAAACTTTTGTTTTAAAAAATTGGTCAATAAAAAAAGACCAAAAAAACAACAAAACATGCAAACAAACCAAATGATAATGGTAAATTTAAAAAAAAAAGAAAAAAGAAAGGAAACAGCAGAATTTACCTTCTAAATTCAAATCACTGGGTAGTTTGTCATCAGGCTCAACGGAACGCAAGGCCAGGACAAACAGGTAGTAGCCATCCTCCCACACTTTCAGCATGTTCTGGTGGTCAATCTGATTATAAAAGGCAATGAAAAGGCTAAAATAAGCATACAAATACTTTCAATTGCGTTGTCTACTTGCAGACACTCAGAATAAGGTTTCAACCTGGAGAGGAATGCCTTGATGTCCCGTTACCAGATAATGGCTTCATGATTCATTCTGACGCTCTCATGTGATTGGGGAAACTCCTATTGAATGGCAGGGCCTATTGCTTGAGACTCAAATTGACCTTCAAACTTAAAATACTCCCCCCCCCCCATCATGTCACATACTTATGAACGTTTTAAACAACGTTTTGGCAGGTATGTCAAAACAGACCTGATAGGTCAGCCCATGACTTTTTAAACCTTCATTTTTTACAGAGCATCACAAAGGTGGCAACAATTATACCTTTCCAGATTATTGCAAATAACTTTCTTAGGATTTTCAGATTCATGACTCTTTCCTTTTAAGAGTTGCAAAATAAGTCAATCTCAAGATCGCTGGTGAACCCTAGAATCAGTGTTTTCTCAAACTTTCGTCTAAATATAAAGTAAAGGATTGAGTTTGATTCCATTCAATAATTATGATTAGGTCTAATCTGGACCAATCACTTAAGGCCAGTATCAGATCTGATAGGTATATGAAAGTTTAAGTCTTTATTTTTTTCCTTCTTCATATTAATATGGTATGCAGGAATAAACAAAAAGCACTTATAAATAAATGACAGTTTTAAGTAATAATTCAACACTGGAATACAACAGGACAAAAATTATTAAATTGGTTTTTTTTCTTCAAAAGGTGAGGCAGGCAATGATGATCAATAAGTGATAATAGAGCACAGCAATGCACAACTAGAAAAATAGACAATAGAATTAGAGAACATTAAGAAAGTCAATTGGAATCGAAACACTTCAATCAGTTAAATGTCCCATGGTTGAAGTTACAACTGTGCCACTGAAGGCAGGGGTTTGATTCTTTCTGCAAACATATATTTCCTATTCTTCTCTACTGTGCACTTTTCTGGTACAGCATTGCTTTCCTACTATTTTCACTTATGATCATTAAATCAAAACTCATTGCTATAAAATTGGAAAATAAACAAACTAATAAGTATTCTAGGAGCTTTGATTCAAACAAGAAAAATGTACGCTAGGACAAAGGCAAGAAATTTGAATGCTGATAAAAATGAATGATGGTAAATAAAATAATCAAACAAAAAAGAAAAAAACAACAACAATGGAATATACACATTAAATGATCACAGTTCAATGCAAAAAACTTTGTACAGGAAAAAAAAGGTGGGGAATAACATAAAATGCATTAAGGAAATTGGGTGTGTTATCAGTATCAAGAACCAAGTGATTTTTTCTTGTACTCTCTTAATACAGGTTTAAGTGAAACACTGAGCACATTTTATAACCCTGCTTTATAATATATATATATA